>PNEQ01039921.1:0-21051 GCA_003012365.1 Medauroidea extradentata | reverse complement strand
AGCAAGACTAATTTTCTAGTCAGGAAGACGTAAAGGGCACGACTAGCATATCACATGACTGCGAAAATAGTTGTTTTCAATCAGAGAATGGCGAATACAATTTTTGTATATATGTTACGGAGAACGTGATATAGGTGACTTAACTTTTTTTCCGTTACAGGTTCACTATCTAAAGGTCACTGCAAATTTATATATATATTTATATATATATATATGCGTGTGTTAGTATATATCAGTCATATATTACTCAGCGTTTATAGAATTATTGTTGCCACTCTAGAAAGATTGCATATTGTGTGTGTTTGTGTGGTACTTAGTTTATGGAATACTAAGGATGCTGCTAAACGGAGTATGAAATGTACCTTACGCGCAAGCCTTTCAGCAAGCAAGCAAACGTTATTTGAACTGTTTACAACCTTGGGCTTTAACTATTCCCCAGTATTCCAGCATTTGCTTTTTATGAGTATTCTTTATTTCACCAGTTTCAACCTGGCTACATTGACTTGGGAGTTGCTGGTATGCCACCTATGGAGAGGAACATGTTCCTAAATGTCTTTATCCGTGGTCCTTACTTCTGAAAGATCATTATTAACCTCGGTGAAGACAGGGTCCCTTGGTTTCCTTACAGTTATTCTCTTTCCTACGCGAATTTAAGGTCATGCGCTTTAGTTCCCACTGCTTTTGCGATAATTGTTTTTTAAACTTTGACGAGAGTAGATAACTAAAACCTGTCTGGCTGTTTTTTTATTGTTTTTGTCGTGATAGATTTTTTTTTTTTCAAAAGAAGAAATTATACTGTTTCGACAAAAAGTCTATTAACCAGGATTTCGTTAATTACATAGCCTAAGTAACTAAAACCATAGTATTTACTGCCTTGAAGAAAAAATCAGCCAACATAGAGAAGACAATATTAAACAAAACTGCCAGACAGATTTTCGATTTCAGCTCTCGTTTAAGCGTAAAAAATTAGAAACTAAAGAGAATGGGCTTAAGTGGTGATCATACGAATTTAACTATGGGAGGTTTGGTTACATAATTGCTTTTATTTCCTTGTGTTTAACAAATACGTTTAATGTTTTCCAGAAAAAGAAGTCTGAAAAATCGGTTCATAAACTTCTGAGAGGCCCGAATATTATGTTTCTAATACGAGTGCCGAATTTTCATACTTATAGCAACATAGTTTGAACTCTTGTGTACATTTCATAGATGTACAAACGAAATGCGGATAAAGTAGGTTACCCAATAATAATTATGACAGTAATCGCATTCCGCATCAACGCATTTAATGCGCAGCAAAGGTCCAGGCACAATTGCAGACGCGTCCGTTCGAGTTGTCAGAGCCGGTGGTGCAGATGGCGATAGAGTATTCGATTGGCCCACGCGACTCGTGACGTCACATGCAGGTGATGCATGCGGCTGATACTGAGTTGTCTGACCAGAGCTGGGCAACTTTCATCTCTGGAAGTCGGACAACATGGTGTGCATCATCTGCATGTGATGTCACGTGTACCTTGCGCCAATCAGAAACGAGATACACGACATTAAACGGAAAACCACGCCAAGGGGTTTGGGATTCGTAAACAAACAGTAATTTTTTAAATGATATTTAGTCAACATATTTGTCCGTAAATACTTTTGTCTCGAGTCAAGATTAAATTTTTCGTTCGATTACAATTACAAGTGTGAATTCCGTCGTTATAAAGTTGGGGAAAAAATTCCTATCCGTAAAAAACTATTTTAAATATTGTACTTACATTTGCTATCCTAATTCCTTCAATGAAACGGTATTAAAGTGCCCAAAACACATTTATTAGACCAAAATAATTAGAACTTAATAGAGAAATAGACAGTCTTACTGTGCTGCACTCTATCCAGTAGCATTCGTATTACCTGTATCAGCCATGTTGATGGTGTCTCACTGTCGCTGAAAAATGGTCGGGCAGCTCAGTCGGACAGCATGATCAGACAGCTCAGACAGACACGTCTGCGCAGTTGTGCCTGGATTTTAAAGGTCCTTACTGACACCCTCGAAACACTAATAACGCACCACGTCATTGTTGGATAACACCTAGGTATAATGACATTGCACTGTCATCGGCTCGTAATACTTCCAAACAATTCAGCAGCTATTAACGACCCAGCAGTGAAAATATCATTAATTAAACACGATCAGCGGCATACATTGTGTAGTATGCTTTGTTCAAAGCACGATGCCTATGTTTTCTTAACGAAAAAATTACTTCGATGCGTGGACAGATTTTTAATAAATCCACTGGAAACTGATTGTCTATTTCACAAACGATCACCTTTCTGCCAGCTGCATGTCATTTCGGAAACTATATTGTATAACATATTTGTGTAGCTATGCATTAGCTATCTACATAAACGGGTGAAAGTAAAAAAAAAAAATGTTGCATATCAGATTGAAGTGAACTACGTCGACAGAACTTTCAGGTGAAGGACATTTGCTGAATAGGCTGTACTATACTAGACAACTTGAGCATTTTAAAGAAAATACGTGATGGTCGATTCAACGTAGATCAACATCTGCTGACTTATTGCAGTTAAAAGGCTACAGAGTTGTTTTGCCAACAGTGCCAAAAAATATTTCCTCCAAAACAAACATTTTCTTTGATCATTACGATGAAAATAAAAACGCCAACACTACTTACCTATAAACATAATACGTCCTAGGAGAAAATTACTTATGTTACTTGATAAATGTCCAAAATATTAAATAGTTACACCTCATGACTCAAGGTTATTTTTCGTTTATCTGCTAAAACTTCGCCGCCTCCTCGCATATAGGTCTTCACTCTCCCGAACGTTGTGCGCTGATATTTGAACCATTGAATGATGTTAAGGAGATATATTTTTAAAAATGACCACATTGGTAAATACAAAAATTTAGAGGGAAAACAACGAAATATCCGTTGATGACTGAAATTCATGTATTTAACCTTCAGTGCAATCATTGATGAAATACGCATTAATACCAATATTAACGATAGTTTACTATGCATGTAAACGCATTGTTCTTCAGATTATATAGCTCAATTTTATGGACAGCCTGTATTTATATTTCTTCCGTACAGAAGTTATTTTTAGTTGTATCTCAGTTACGAAGACTGAACCAATGACATTTTCTCTTTCATTGAGTGTTCTTGTCGCGCAACTGTAAAAGACTAGAAGCCTGCAAGGGTGGATGTAGCTTTATTTCCTAAAGAGGTCATACAAATATAAATAATGAATTTCATTACAGTTGAAAAATGCACACTAATTTCCTACTGTAACATATGTTAGGGGATGTTTTCGAATGCTTGAAGCAAATATAACGTTTTAATTTAACATGAATCGCAAATTATGTGACAAAATGCGAAGGTTAGGTGTGGTATGCGCTGCTATTACGGCATAAATTATAAGAAAAATTGTACCTGTTTTGTTATTTTATTGAAATAAGTTAAACGAGTACATGCTCAGCAAGTTAAATATCCCACAGCCATTTTTTTCCTCTGTTTGATTTCTAGATTAAATTAATTAACTGAAAATAAAATTTGAAACGAAAATATAGGTCAATGAGCAACGCCGAACTACCATACAGCAGCTGCTGCAAGAAAATAACGGTTATTCTGTATGTCTAATAATGAATAATGACTTACTATTTCCTTAAAGATACGTCCCCAGCAACACTGTTTACGTCCACATGAATATAAATGGAACTGGAAAACTATTCTAAGCAAATTATAGGTTACCTAGTTATGGACGTCCAAGTGGAAAAAATGCATAATTTTGTATCTGCACGACATTGTGTTCATTTTATAGACTTTACTTCTGACTACATATTCCACTTGTAAAATTTTCTTTCGCTCTCATAGCTTTCCAATAGCAGCTTGTCACTGTCATAATTGTATATCACGGAAACATTGAAATAACTAAGACTTAGTGAATCACTTGGATAAAATAATTTACACCGAAATTAGATATTATGGGCCACATGGCAAATAAAATATATAAAAACACAGATCATTCCGTCTTTTTTTAAAAATTGCTGTAAATGAGGTAAATTCTTTGGTGGTTGGTAAGAAGGCCATAAGTCATATAAAAATACAATGAGACTTACGATGTTCTTGCTATGCACTGAATGTGGCAAGAAGGGTTAAGTTGCATGTATATATTATGAGATGTGTGCCATATTAAATTGTAACTAATTGCTGCAAGAAAACTACATGTCTCAGAGGGAAATAATCTGACTTAAGTCCTTTTTAGCGCCAGCCAAAGAATTGTCATAATGTGCAGATTTGTTTAAATAGTTGAAAGGGATTTAATTATGTATTTTTAATTCTTTTAGCATATAACCCATAATTACAGATGACGGTTTATCGCGGAAAACTCGACTTTTTCCCGAGTTTCAACACACGTGCAGTTTATTAGATTATAACTGGCTTTCTCTTGTACGTATGAGATGTTACCCTATTTGACCGAGCCAATAAGAAACCCGCTATTGTAATATTTGATGCCTGTTTTAGGTCTGCAGACAATTACGTTTCGTCAGACGTGCATCACCTAATCATTAGGGCCCGGTAGTTTTCGCGAAAATATTTTTGCCCCACTTTGTTTCAGTGTCTTACGTGCACAACTGCAGCTCAACTTCATGATTATTGGCAGAGTGTTTTTGTGCAGAGTTAGTATTCAATTGACTGTGCCAATCAGTACACTGATAACTGTGACACAACACGTCTGAGACTTGCGGGTTTAACCTCCAGACATTGTATGATGAGGTATCCAATCACTGACCACAAAGCAAAGATGTAGGTGCGCACGTAAGGCACTAATTAGGCAAAACGGTCTATTTTTGACAAAGGATTGACTGAATTTAATTAATTACCAGAACCAGTAAAAGAAAAAAAAAGAGTCTTACTACTTTTAAGAGAATTCTTAAAGAATATATATCAGCAGCAAATAACTTTTAATTTAGCAATGTATGATGCTGTTTAAGGAATTCTTATCATAATGTGTATAAAGTCATCCTCAAAATGTATTACCATATATAATTATTGATAGCATACTACTGTAAGAAAGTTGTGTACATGTTTGCATAATTTGATTGTAAATTTTATTTCACATCATGCAACAATTTAATATTGTATGCATATTTAACAAGTTATTGTTCTTTTTAGCCTTTGTGCTATTGAAATAAATAAATAAAAAGAATAAACTATGTGCTGCAAAAATCTTTTCGCGATAACTACCGGGCCCTACTAATCATGTATGTTGCAAGAAACTACAGTGTTTTCAAGGGTATGTTGACACAAAACATGTTTCCGATATACAGTCATCTCTACCCATAATATCAAATTTCAGTGTAAAAAATTTTATTCAAGAAGTTACTTGGTCATTGTTAATTTTATGTTCTCGTTACTTGAAATTTGGACTTTGTCATGTCGCTATAGGAAGATTATGAGAGTTACAAATTTTTTATGGGTGGAAAATGGTCACAAGTGACGTCTAAAAAATGAACACTATCTGGTACAAATATAAAATGATACATTTTTTGCCACGTGAACGCCCTAAAAAGTACAGGACCCAAAGGCAGGGTGTATAGTACTACGCTTGCTGTAATGTTGGAAATGGTGAGCCCAGGTAATAAGTATTAGTAGAGTGGTTGGTGGTAGGTATGACTCACAGAGATGTAGTGAGCCTCCAGGGAGCCGACGACATCTCCGGGCCTCAGTATCTTGCCCGGCGTCAACCAGACGAGGTGTGAGGCTGCAGGGTTGGCGCAGTAGCTCATGGTGAGTGCCAGCTGCTGCCCCGTCAGAGCCGACAATGTCCTGTTAGCCGTCACCACCTCTGGCGCTCCTGCAAGCACATCTCCCAGTCAGCTGATACACACCTACACCAATATCAACACTAACATTACTACATTTCAACACAATGTTTAACTTATGCTACATATTTTGCGAGGAAATCCCCTGTCAAAAGTGACGCTTATACTCTATCCATTCCAAGATTGCAGCTTGTGTCACTCCGCCTGTTCCCGCGCTTGAACGACATTGGCTGTGCAACAAACTGCCGCACCACCTCCGCGTGTCTCGCGAGCTGTCGACTGGCGACAAGTGGAGAAACGGAATCGAGCCTCGCTGTGGAGGAAATAGAATCACGATGGACGTGGCGTCGTAGTTTATCCATTCCATGCACATATAGTATTTCATGCGCACAGAGTGATATTATGTTACAGATGATTAAAAAACGCAACTAAAAATTACCTATCCCGAACTAAAACACAGCAATTTAGCGTAGGAACTATTTCCTGTCGCAACGACACTGTTAACTAACCAGCCAACCAATGCTCGAGAGCTCAGCTGTGACAGTGTTTATTTCTGCTGCAACCTTAGAATGGATACAGTATAGTTACACAATGCAATTTTTCGCCTTGCGCAATTGCACCCTTGAAAATATAAATTTAAAATTTGTTTTAGGAAAATATCGTTGACACAAAATAACAATCACAGGATGCGTTTTTCAGAGTGCTAAGTGCATTTACAAGTGGTTGTTTTCTTAATAAATGATGTAATGTTCACCTCATATGCATTGTATTGCAGCTATCGACTATTTGTATAATTTTTTTAAACGAAGCATTTTAGCGACTTGCAACAAGAAGACATTTTATGTTACTTAAGGTGTACTACTCACAAAGGCAAAATTAAATGTTCGCAAAATTCAACGCCAAAAAGATGTAGTTAATAAGATACGGACCACCCCTGCTATTTTAATGAAGGGGAGAGTTTCAAACAGTGGTTTCTTGACGGGTTGAAGATCCCAGTAACACTAAGCATTTTGCTGGTAATTGTAATTTAACTTCACGTCGTTTCCGATATTTCGCCAAAAATTCCATTTAAAATTAGATTTCCAAGGGTGTATTTCTCTCTTACGAATCAACGAGGCGAAAATTGCATGGTGTAACAATACGCCATTATTGATAAGGAATCGCTACACGAAGTTTGTAACGTAAGTTAAGAAACACCGTGCTGAGACCTGTAAATTTCGCGTTGTTAACTGACTGGACTCGCAATTTATACTGTAAAAAATTTAGTACTTTTACAAAGAAAATTTTTTGAAACTCGGGTTTACAAAGAAATACTTTGTAAAAGTACAAAGGTTGTCTTTGTAAAAGTACAAAGGTTGTCTTTGTAAAAGTACAAAGGTTGTCTTTGTAAAAAATAAAAAGTATATGAAAAATTTCAAGGGATAGTCTAGTGATTGTACTTGCAACAAGGGAAAAATGTTAATTTTAAACATCGTTGTATTTTAATATTGACAACTATTCAAAAAATAAGACATAAAATTAGTATGAAAATACAAAAAAAAAATCATGAAGGCACTCGATTGTAGTTATTTTCTATATACTCAACGTGCAATAAGTTCTGTGATAGTATAATTTTTTATTCTTTACTTTAAAGTATGCACTCCAGAAAATTCACTTTATTCCAGAAAAATGCGCTACAAAATGTGTGATTTTGTATAACTATATAATATTTGCAAAACTGTAATTTTGGTTGACTAAAATTTGTTTTCTATGTTTTTTATAAAGAAAATCTTGTATCAAATAAATAGTTATACAAGAGAAGTTTTTGTACATTTACAAAAGTACGTGCAACTACAAAGGAATACCTTGCTATTTTCACAAAACAAAATTCAGGGCTGGAACTGTTAGTATAAGTACACGGAATTTCTTTGTAGTATATAAACTTTACCTTTGTGACTTTACAAACAAATTATTTTGCAAAGAAAATATTTGTAATTTTACATGTATTTGTAAAAGTACAAAGAAAATATTTGTAAATTTTACAAATCTTTTAGAGTGTACTATAAGCTCACGTGACGTGTATAATAGACCGGTAGGTTGTGTGGCATTCCTGAAGGACTTTTACAACCAGAATACGAGGTCAACTATACAATGTTCACAATCCTGTAGTCCGGGCACAGAAAGGTACGAATGCCCAGAGTCAATAACCTCCCGGAGTTTATACGCGTGAAGTACACGCCAGTCCTGTCGCAAATAATTACGTGAAATGTGTATATCTGTGTTTATAAATGTCTTGCACATAGGATTTTCACGGTTAATAAAGGCGTCTACCTCGGAGCTATGGGACGATAAGTTCATTTTTCATTCTAACGCTTTAAAAAAAACGTTTTATACTTTGAGAAGGGAAAATATTGCCACAGGAGTAAAAACATGGAAAAATGTTTATGACTACACGTTTTCCAGTATTTTTTTGATAATGAAAGTGCTTACTTGCCTACAGATTTAATGTTATTCAAAAACAGCCTAAAATATTCTATAGCAACGTGGGCCGTACCGTGAAGAGTAAAATTGCAGTGGTTGCATATATACACGGTTTGAAAGGAGAGTCCAACGGAATATAATTTAACACGTAAATCCATATCCTAGCTCTTACCAGGAGAAAGGTTAATTCTACCCCAGGTTGGAAAGAAAACGTGTTTTCTTATGTGAGAGTTTGGCACAAGGAAAAATTCTGACACAAGTTTCGCTGCAATCGTTAACGTACCTAATACAATACGAAACAGTAGTAAAATTAATTTTAAGGCCTTGATCTCTTGTTTCTACTGTTTTTCGATAGTTATATTTTTTTAAGCTTAAACGAGAGCAGATATAAAAAATCTGTTTTGCAGTTTTGTTTGAAACGTTTTTTTTTTGCTGTGATAGCTAACTTTTTTAAATCAAGAAATTATACGGTTTCTTCTAGAAGGTCAATTAACCAGAGTTTAATTTATTACAGAATTAGCTAAAACCATAGTATTGCTGTTTTGAAAAAAAGAGCCAACACTGTGACGACCTTTGTAAAGAAAACTTCCAAACAGTCGTTTAATATCTGATCTCGTTTAGGTGTAAACAATTAATATCGCTAAAAAAAAGTAGAAACAATAGACCATACTTTAACTAGGCGTGGTAAAGAGAGAAGTCGTTTAGTTTAATTTTAAAGTGAAATACAAAACAATATAAGCTTTCTAATTATCAACCTCATGTAACTCAAAATTCAGGAAAGCTCTGTGATATGCCAGTTTTAGACCTCTTATCGATACCAGATGCTCATGTGGCAGAAATGTTCCCTGTGCCAAAGTTTTAACACCGATCTTTCCAACCTGTATAGGCAGTTCACTTTAAAGTAGGCACTACAAAACACTTAAAATTATCTATAAAATTTATATTTTGGGACTATAAAAGTAAGGTTTCGAAATATGTGAAATGTTTACACTAGTTTTTTGTTGCCCGGAAGTTTACGTATTTAAAATAGTAAACCTGAAGACATAATGTCTCACAGAAAATTGTAAACAGTGCTCAGTTTATCCTGAACAGAATATTCTTAAATTAACCTAACCAGGACCGTGGAGCAGACAGCGCCACTGCTAGGGCTATTGAATAAGACATGATCCACTAAAAAAGAACACTTTACTGTGATTTCAGACGAAAGCATTCGAGAACAATAGACGATTCAGAATGTTATTAGTCATGTGGTAATGCTTTATAAGTGGCGATAAGATAGAACTCAGCCGAAAGGGAAAATTTTATAAGGACCTTAATAAGCGTTCATTCGCAAGGGGAACGCACAATAATTTTAGTAAAATATCCTCTTTAGTTCTAATAGGCAAAATTCATTATTTTATACACAATGTTCGAAATCTCAGTGCTCCAAGTTCAGAAATAGTTTCGTTTGGACATACTGTAACACAATAATGTTCGTAAATGTATTTTCATAATTTAATTTTAGAAGACTGTGTCACGTATTTTGCTAACTTCAGATTTATTCCTGATTTAAGAGTTCAGGTAAATTTCTTTCAATAAATTAGAATGAGGACATATATTAGCATGCATTACACATTTCATGTAGCCTAGACTACGAATCACTTAATTAAAAAAAAATGTTAATACAACTACACCATTTAACGAAAAATAAAAAAAATTCCCACGTTAGTAATTACGGATAAAAATACGTACACAATCGTTAAATCTAGTTTTTCTGCAAAGAAAACCCAAATTATCTGTAATTACTATTACTCTTCAGTTATGACACGCGTACAATGACACATGTTCGTAATTGTGCACATAGTTGTGACAAGCTATAGAATTGTTTGCGTAGCAGCCGACGCACCATACAATGCTTAATATAATGCGCCTACAACCTTTCCATCAGTTTTTGACAAACTTTCCCTTACTGACGTTGACTTCTTGTAATTCGCTTCAAAATTACAAGGTTCTCGCAAACAAAATATTCATCGCATTATATTTCCACGAGTATGGTTTATACCAACGAGCTATATAGTAAACATAGATGGGAGGAAACAGCAATCTCCAAGGCTCTGAGGTGAAGCCCAATTGAACGTGGTATTTTGACCCTAGATAAAATGGCGGACTCATATCCGGTCGAGAGACGAGAGCGATTATGCTAATTTAAACATTATTGCAGTAAAATATATTACAATAATTATTGGCATTTTTTCCTGTATATAGCGGTAATATAGTGGAGCTATAAAGTAACGGATTTTATGCGAACATAATGTTGGCCACACTGCTGCTCGCCATGTTTTCTTGGGTCAAAACAGCCGTTCAATTGGGCTTCACTTTGGAAGCGTTTCCGCCCCTTTATGTTAACTATATAGCTCGTTAGTTTATACACATTATATATTGTGACGCCATTGTCTTGCTTGCCCAAGCCATAATTTGCATCCTTCGGAGGAGGATAAATCACGGAAACCAAATGACTTGCTTAAATTTAGTATCTTTGCACGCAGTGTAATTAATTTATGTTTTTTATTAATATTTGGCGACAATTTTCTTAAAATTTTCTTTCGTTTAGAAAAAAATTTTTCTTTACAAATATCCAACATAACCATAAATTTATATGACCTCTGGTCATAAATTTCTTCAGTAGTGAACCACAGTAAAAAATATTAACTGTTGGGTAAATAATACATTTTTAACACTATCATTTCGGCAAAGCGAACCACTGACTTTTTACAATGGTGTGACAACTGCCTACTCGCGCATGAATTTTGTATAATTTTACATACACATTTTATTCCATATAAACTTACGTGAACTTAGTTTTCCATTACTCCATTTGTCTTGGTGTCTTAAGTTCGCTCATCGCAGAACTATTACGACGTGCCATATATTAAATGTACATTTCCACAAAAATACGAGTAGGCATAATGTTATTGACATAAGTCTCCGATTTATTAATGTATATGTCGTCTCTTTTGCCGATGATAGAAATGTTCTGATTAAGGTCAATACAATAAGTAAATTAGATACTTAGCAACCAGTACAAAACATGTACTAAAATCCTGGTTTACTTTCAACAAGTTCTTCCTTAATCATGATAAAATTAACTATTTTTACTTCTAAATCTTAAGCAATAACACCTGAAATTTTGCTAAATGATATCAGTATCAAAAACAGAAAATAAAGATTTCCGTGTAGTTTTTTACTGGATCCAGGGTCACGTACTCTTACAGTCATCGATCACCCTTGTTCTACTAGTAAAGTTGTAGAGTGCTAACTCAAAAGTTGTGGGTTCGAATCCTCATAGGATCAAAAATTTTCGGTATTTACGAGTAAATGCACGTCACTAACCCAAGAGTAAATGCATGTCAGTAACCCAAAGTTGCTAACTATGCCCTGCGGGAAAAAAAATACCAAACCGAAATTACGGTTCTGAAAGTAATGAAATTTTTTGCTTGCCACTGAATTGAAATAACGTGTTTTCAATGTACTTTTTTTCATTTAAAGCGGAGATAACTTAACACAACACGGTGTTAAAATACACCAACCGTGGAGTTGTTATTTTACTTACATTTCATTGTGGTTTTACAGAACATTAAATTTGTTAAGATTTGTCTAATCTTACACAAACATTTTTTAAAGTGTAGCTTTGTTATGTCGTGAATGAAAGATTTTTTAATTAAACGTACGATACCATTAATTTGCCCTGAAATATACTGCAATTGACACATTTTAATATCACATTGTATAAGGATTTAACCAAAATACAGTTTACGATTTGCAAAATAAATAAATAAGAATACTTGCGCTTATTTGCCGTAGCGTGGAATACTGGGTTCTGGGTTTCAAACATCGCATTAGTCTTTAATATATACCGAACTCCTTGATATCACAGTAGCCTCGTAAAATGCCCAACGCCTGTTGAACATGTGTAAGCATTATACAAACAGTTTTAAATTTGTGTTCTGCTAATTTGCGTATAACAAGGACATGAGCGTTAATTCTTGGAAAACTTCATTTATTTATGTTTGTATCTAGGACGTTACTGCTTTTATATATTAGACGCAGATTTACCAGTAATAAATTTAGCTTGTTTACTCAGTGATAGTCTTCTTCGCGCGTTAAGACGTGTTGCAGCAAGATTTAACAAATCATGTATTGGTTTCATTTACATAGTCAAGCTAAGGACGGTTGAGATAGGCCATCTTTAATTTGCAGTCTCTTCCCCGCTACAAGGATTCGTGAAGACGTATTCAACATTGTTGACATTCCATGTTTTAAATGTTAATCTACGACACCTATTTACAGCTAGATAAAAGATTACTTCCATATTATCTTAAATTTGTTGGAAGATCACGATATTTCTTAACTTACAACACTTGTCAGATAATTCGGAAGTAAATTAGTACCTAACAACGTAAAAAGGCGAAGGAGACTTAACATATGAAGCATGAAATATATATAACATTTGATAAGCCTTCAGGAATGCTTGTAACGGGAAAAATACTGTATAAATCGAAGATGACGGTGCAAAATTGTACTTCATGGTTATTTAGGTAGTCAATGCCAACGGTTTATGGTCGGTTTTGGAATAAATTGAGCACTCATAAAAACCCAGCTCAAGTTCTATTTTCAGCCCATTCGTATTTTTCCGCGCGTAACGGCTAACGACACGACATGAACACGTCACTTGACGATTGCGCGTCTAAGATAAATTGTGCAAACAATGTGAATAAATTCAGTTTGATAAAAAAAAATTACTGACACAAAATGCAATACGTCGATTTCTGTTGTTTCCGTTTCTTTATTGTTGTAAATAAATAGGAAACTACGGAAAACTACATTGCGTAATTTCGCTGCCAACCACACAAGCAGCAAGATAACTATAATTAATGTTCAATTATATGCAGTATAGGTTAGTGACATTTTTCAAAGGTTAAATTTTTAGTGCTCACTTTATCCCGAACGATTTGTACGTGTCAAAGAAATACGTTGGTAATTACATTATCTGCATTACTTCCCAAGGTAATATTTTCTGGCATTGTTTGTGAGCCTAATTAATGTCCCTCCTGCGCGCGCTTATTAAATATCGTAGCACTTCGAAATCGACGCAAGCCGTCCAATCAATCGCCCGTGTAGGTTTAAGCCCGACAACAAGGCCGGCGTTGCGCCATTGCGCTTCTGTATGCCTATTTATTATGTAGGCCCGTGCTTTCGTCGTCAACAGTGCGGTGGCGGCAGAGAGGCGGAGAACCCCGAGTGTAATGGTGTGGGGGAGGGGGTTAGCCGAGATCCCAAGCTAGCACCTCGACCTCCACTGTGCTTGGGAGGGATGGTGAAGGGGACAGACTGGGTGAGGAGGGTTTTGGAGGGAGGGGCGGCAAACAAGAGCCGAGGTGGACGATATTGGGTCTGATTATTTGCACTTGATTTGCATGCAAATGAACGCGCCGGCCGAGTCCCCAGAGACGGCCTACTTGGCGTGCTTAGTAACTCGGCCGGAGACTGTCCTTGGTAACAGTACTGAGCTCGCAGATACTGGCTGTACATCAACACAGGTTATTTCAACACTCCATTAGGGCTTACAATGCGGATATTACTTTTAGCACTATGAAACCCATTCGAAAAATACTACTATTCCAGGAATACTGAAAACAAAACCACTGTAGAAACAGTCACTCTTTAAGAGGGCGTGGTACATAATTCAACGCTGAAAGCATTAATCTATAAATGTAGATTTCTTGAAGCCAATTTGCGAAAATTAAACAATAACAATCCTACACAATAGTCAACTTTTTTAACAAAATGGTTTCCAATGTTACGAACTTCTGCGGCACAATCTCTGACGCCGGAACCTCGTGCATTTAACTGCGGAGCAAGATATCACGCGTAACGAATTAGTAATTTTGAATAAATATTTACTCATTGAGTTGGCAAATACTATTATCTAGGATTGTTATTGAGTATTTTATCTATATTGACTTAAAATAAAGCGTAGAAATCAATTAATGTTTTTAGCGTATATTTATCTACCACGCACTCTTAAACGGATGATTTTACAACGATTTCACTGAAAAAGTAAAATTAATTTTTGACAGGTTAGTTTTAAACCACCATAGATAGAGACACTGGAAAATCGCGAAAATGTTTAAAATAGTCTCCAATAAACTGTATTATATAAACAGTGACACGTGTGAACAGTTTTGGGACAAACCACACACGCTGTGTGTCCGAGCTGTACAGTTCTAACTGGACCTGTTGTAGAGAGAAAAAATGCTGCAAATAAACGATAGCCAATGTTGATACAAAACATTCTTCAGTCTTATATACATCACGTTGGAGCCTAGCAAACAGTCAACTATTCCCGCGATTTTCCAGTGTGTCTAACCATAGGTAACGATACTGCAGAAAAAAAAATTGTTTGTTGTAAGTGTTGCACTTCTTATCGTACTTAATAGACACGCATGTTGATATTCGGTCTGCAAATGTTATATAATATTTATTGCATTTAATTACATAGTTTTCACTCGCAAAGCCATTGATTAACTTTAGTAATGTAAGTGTACGGAATAATGTATGGGTTCTACGTAATTTATCCCGTCGTCACAACTAGCCCGCTGAAAGTAACTTTGCAAATCGGTAGTTTTATTAAGATCTAGATGTTTTATGTTTTAACGGAATTATGTAATCGATACTTTTACGTTCCGAAATGTTATTTAGTAATATCCCGTACCACACGAATACAATATTTTGAAATTTTTCCACACTCTTACCTGAAGTGAAGAGATTTTGGTCAGCACTCAACATCCAGGTCTTCAACGCTGGTGAGGGGTGACAACATGTGAGTATGAAGCAACGCCGGAATGAAGGGGTTCGGAGGAAGCGGGAGATATTCGAGAAAACTCGCCGGCCAGCGGCATCGTCCGGCACGATTCCCACATGCGAAAATCCGAGGACCGACCGAGTCCGGGATAAAATTTGGATCTCCTTGGTGGGAGACGAGAGCTCTAGGCTGTTCTCCAACTTTGACCCCCAAACCATTATGTATTATAATATTTGTTCTTCGATTTTTTTATGGTTTATATGTATGTTTAATTTGCACCTTAGGACGATAACCTATCTTGTTGCAAAGACATGCTAGCCTAACACGTAAGACTAGCACATTTTCCATGTATGCTTATAATCAATCAAGCTGTGCTCACATGGTCCTGTAACCGTATTACGAGACCACCACAGTGCTATCACGGGGCGGGGGCGGGAAAAAAGTATTTAATTGCTAGCATAAGATCAATGTTTTCTCTAGTAGTACCCAATATTTACCAGATAATCAAAGCTTGTTACAGAATGTCTGATTGTGTATACGTGTAACTTATAAAAATTCTTAACTCTTAAATATGCATATCTGAATTATAGACTTAAAAAAAAATATTTTTTCATAAAAATATAAATTAAAAAATCAAGAATAAAGTGCATACAAAAATAATAATTCACCCTTTTATTTGGCATTTTTCGTAAGGCGTTATGTTTACGAAGTTGCATAAAACTGTCGACCGTTGTACATAGAATTTTTAACACGATCCACAATTGGCGCGTTAGGTGAGCACATGCATGTGCGGTGTTAATACAGTAGTATTCCAATGGAACACAGCCTAAATCAAATTAAACAGCATAAAGCATTTACTAGAAAATCCATAGGTCACTTGTTTTCTCTTTATAAAAATCATAAATGTTCCTGCAGACATAAATTCTGCAAAAAAATTTCGTGGGTTTGGTTTTGCCTCAACAGGCACAAATCGGTTTACACGATTGAGCATTGGAGTCCCAAATGACGTGTTTTTCTATAAATCCCGTGCCTGGCACATTGTCATAACCATAAAAATTCTTGAAACGAAGAATAATATCGCAGAGAAATCACCCCACACATTTCACAAGGGGCACACTACAGGGGTTTCCATCTCTGTCGAAGGAGGCATGATCCAGAGTAAGAACGAAATGCCTCTCGTTAGGGAGGGTTGTGAATGCTTATACGCGCATTTATTCCATTTAAGCTACCTCGTGAAAACTCGAACAAAGAAAAACGACTTCGCTCACGACATGTTTGAGAGCCCGTAGCCCTGCATTGTGGTTTTACTTATGTTATATGGCCAGCGAATCCAAGTGGAATGCTGGATAATGATGACAACTATAGTAAATTTTCTTCGAGATTTTTGTGCCATCAGACGGCCGAAGAGGATTGCAGACTTAAAAATGTAAACTACAAAAAAAATCCCTTAAAACAAAGGCTATACCAAAAAACCAACGAAGTAGAACACCTTCATCGAAATAATATTAACTACTTTATTACCACACGTCTACTAGTTTTGGATTTATTTTAATTTTATTCGTGATGAGATATTCCTGGGAAGTCTGATAAATGAGAAGATACATACACACCATAAATCCAGAAACTGGCGGGTCGATGGCTTTTAGGAGCCAAGCAACAGTCTAATTAGAACATTATGGAGGATAAACGACCAGTCAGCATTATAACTACCGTGCATACAGCTAAAGTTCTCAAATGTAGGGAGTGTGATCAGAAGTAAGATTGAATAACACTATGTTCACCAAGTAATGACGGACATCGACTGAAGCATACAAGCGTAGAGTTTTGTCGTAAACGTACGCAACTACACATGTAGTTTTTTTTAGTAACGCTTCAGTTTTGCATTTAGAACGAAAGGTGAACGCGCAAGTTTCCCATTTGTTTGTGTTTACAACAGCAGTGACACATGGCAGATGCTACACACTGTAAAAACAAAGTCAGTTCCGAGAAGATTTCAATTGAATTTATTAATAGGGACTGAAAAATTTCGTTTTAAAAGAGCAAAAAAAAAAAACGCTTTCAGACTTTAAAAACTGTGCTTTCATTTCGGTGATTTCGGAAATGCGATTTTACATTCGAAATGTCCCAAATTAATGCTGAATCTTATTGCAAAGACACATAACGTTAAAACACAAGCACTCGTAAAAATCACAATTGTTGCAAACTTTATATAATAATAGCTCAAGGATGACTCAAACCTTTAATCACACAATTAGAACGGATAATAGTGAGGGATAGTCCAGGGTGTAGAAGAATAGTTAACGCCAATAATGAACAAGCCCCTTTTTATTAATATAAACTACACCTTTGTATCTGTGTAGCCTGTACCGGCACAATTCAATGTACGAACCCAAAGCCAACTTAACTGGGAACTCACGTCTCTCGCGGATGGTTCGAGCTTCGACTCCGGGGACGGACCGCTGCCCTGGCTGTGCCCTCCTGGACACCGGAGCTGGCTGCCCCTCGACGTCGTTGACGACCCTCTGGCTCGATGTCGTCCAGCACCTCGTGTCTCCTTGCGGCGGCTCTCTCTTGCGCAGCCTTTTCGCAAGCCTTTATAGTTGGGGCCCGAGATGTTATTAAAACAACCTCACTCAGCTTGCCCCGCCCTCGGTTGCGTTCATGGCTATGTTACTCTCGTAACACAATGCATCTATTTTTCAGTTTCTCTTGTGGTGTGTTCGAGTTTACAAAAGTTGCAATAACACATCTTCCAAGATATCATGCCGTCTTTTCTGTTTTATCTATGTTACAAAATCACAACTTTATACCTTCTGCATTTGTTGCTGCCGATGATGCCAAGTATTTCTGCTCAACGTATGTTATTTCCCACCGTATCTCGTCTTTCCCACGAAATTCTCATAATACAAATCTTGCGAATAACTGCACTGTTGTCTGTAGAATAAAACCCCTCCTTAAATTTATTTTGCACTTCAACTAACGGCCGTTTTCATCTTATTTATTTATTTCGTCCATGAATATCACTCTTCTTTCAAAAGCGGTCAAGATGTCTTATATTCAATCGTAAACCTTGGCCTTTATCATGAAAATACGATATTTGAAAATTTAATTATGTAATTAATAGCGTTTTTTTATTATTTCGTAATACTTTCCGATGTTTCTTACGGTGACTGTGTTTTAGTTTTAACGTTGATAAGAAGTAAGAACTTCTTGTAAAATATTTGCATGTGCATCCGCCATTTTATCAGCCTCGTCGGACTCGCAAACGCTGCGTATTAGCGAGACAGGCAAAATTCGTACATGGATGCGCTAACTGTCCCGAGAGTTGTTTACAAGATGGCGGACTCTTGTCAATCTCTTATCCACGAATACTTTTTGGGTTTTATACGAGAACGTTTGTGGTTACATTAAATCACGAGGTTAGTTCCAGTAGAGCAAAATTTCAACTTCAGGCGTTCGAATTGTAACCCGAGCAGAGTTCTCAAGCTTCTATTAAGCCACGAGAGCCTGAATTACTATACTGTATCCAGTCCAAAATTGCAGCAGAAATACACTGTCACAGGTGAGCTCTCGATCATTGGTTGGCTGGTTAGTTAACAGTGTCGTTGCGACAGGAAATTGGTCCTACGCTTAATTGCTGTGTTTTAGTTTAGGATGGGTGAACTAATCGTGCAGTTGCGTTTTTTTTTAATTATCTGTAATATATCACTCTGTGCGCATGAAATACTGTTTGTTCATGGAATGGGTTAACTACGACTTACACGACGACGCCAACGTCCGTCCTGATTCCATTTCCTCCACAGCGAGGCGCGATTCCGTTTCTCCACTTGTCGCCAGACGATAGCTCGCGAGACACGCGGAGGTGGTGCGACGGTTTGTTGCACAGCCAATGCCGTTGAAGCGCGCGAACAGGCGGAGTGATACAAGCTGCAATCTTGGAATGGACAGAGTATAGCAGTGTTTCAGACTTAAGGCGGCCGCCTACCCACGCTTCAAATGCGCTGCAGTGTGTTCGTAAATAGGTTTTTTCTACGAAAATATGCTACGTGTGCCCGTTTTGCCAACGTACGAAAAGAAAAAAAAACTTCACACAAGGTCGTAACCTCGTTGTAAAGACACCACGCTCATTAAAAACACTATTTCTGAGTCCTCCAACATGGCTAAAAACGGCATTTTCAGACTGCCATACTTCAAAATGTACTTACCGGATGTATGTGAAACTCAGATTGCGACCTGCACTGAACTTAGTTGCAGACTTTCAAAAAATAAAATTATAGGGCCACCACTTAGTGTCCCATAGTAAAAACCGTTCGGCGGGAACCTTGCACGTTAGTTCAGAGCTTGGCTCGTTGAGGCGACGCGGCATTTGATGCGCGCTTCAAGGTCGACCTTACTGTTCCGTCGCTTTTGAGCCTCTCACGCGCGTGTAGGCGGCGCCCTTAACCTGGGGGCATCTTCTGTAACTGTTTCAATCCCCTGTACAATCTTTATACAAGGGCAGTCACCAGGTAGGTATAGTTATGACGATAATTCGTATTCTGTAGCTAAAATGGCGCCATGACTGTCTTTCGAAAGTCTTTGCCTAAAGTTCGGGTTCCAGGCTGCTCTTACGACAGACCGTTAATGAAAATGACAGACATCTTTCTACAGCCATCTTCGTTGCAGAACAAACCCGATTGAAATGATGCTCGGAAGAAGAAAGAAATATGTTATTTTATTTTCATTTGAAAATGTGACACGTTTCGTAAACTATTGCTCTGCGTAAACTAACGTACTGTCGACGGCAAGAAATTCAATAAAACACACTTGCTGCTATCTCTTGTAAGCGCAGTGCACTTTCTACTAGAGACGAGTTGATGATACAACTTTTAAAATCGGAACTCTAAAGAGAAATAAATAGGATTTATGCAATTCAAAACTAAATTAATGTAATAAGTTATTCAAAAGACGCTGTGAAAACTGAGGAAATATAATTTAGTAAGATGTCTGAAGCTTTTCACTGCTAAGCATAGGCCTATTTATACTCTGGTAAAGAGAGGCGTTAGAGAATGCGATATAAAAACAGTCACGAGAGACTATCAAAATCGCTGCTGGTCTCGACGACCTTTAAAGAATATACTCCCTAGCGATGGAACAAATATTGTCATGTGAATGAGTAAACCTACCTAACCCCAGCAGGTTACTTAATGTAACCACCTTTTGCCCTCGCCTGGCCGCTCTTTTGTAATCCCCAGTGGGATCGCTGCCGGATTTGCAAGTGGGAAACGTGGCGGTCTTCGACGTCGGTCGGCAGGTTTGCTCGAGTCACTCACATCTTCTCACAAGCAATCATGACCATCTTGCTTAGCATTCACAAAAATCTCTCTACTGTTTATAGTCTGAGGCACCCTCAAATTTGGGCGCACCTACCGTTTTCGAAAGAGGCTTTTGTCTGCACCAGGCTATTGCGTAGGTGAGATATTTTTTAACATGCACTGTAAAGGAACTTCCTTAATAGTACAGGAAGTTTTTACCCGTAAATAGTACGGGACATTTACCATCCTTCAGTTTGTAAATAGTACAAATAATCAGCTTTGTTACTAGAGATGTCTGGTAACGTTATTATACTTTTAACTGTTTCCTAAATATGTATAGGGTTGTTACCACTGAAATAGAGGAAAGAATTTTGCACCCACTGTCTATAACCCTTCTATACACATGTGTGCTAAATTTACACACACACACACACAGGGTGGACCAGAATTCATGTGCCAAAGTCCGGGAGGGGATTCGTTATGGAAAATAAGGTGGGGTATATAAACCAACACTATTCTGTGGTAAATATTAAGGGAGCTACGCCACGTTGAAAAAAATAATTTTTTAAACATTTTTCGAAAAATACTAGAAAATATAAGAGATAGAGCCACCAAAATTGGCATAGAGC
>PNEQ01039920.1:0-21051 GCA_003012365.1 Medauroidea extradentata | reverse complement strand
AAATATGCAACTTGGCGGCGAGAACCTAACTCTGATGCCACCTGTTGGTGGAGTTTTGAACTGTCTGAAGCACGGAGCAAGCGATAACGGCCACGGCGAGTCGAGGTCGACGATAGCGTCACATAATTCTCGCGCCAATCGAGTCTAATTATAATGTATGTATGAATGTCAATAAGATCATAAGTAAATATTTTGAAGTATATTAAATACAGACAGGTCGAGTTCGTCATATGTTCTTTCACTAATGTTGTATTCAAATAGGAAAATACACGGAACTACGTACAATATATCGCTACCAACCATACAAGCAGTAAAGTAACTCTTGTTAGTGGTGATGTATATGCAGTAACGGCTAGTGATTTTTTTCAAAGGTTAAATCTTTAGTGCTCACTTTATTCCGAATGGCCTATAGACGGATTTTCTCGGGATTTCCCTCTTCCCCCGCCCCATCATTCCGGCGCTGCTCCATACTCACCTCATGTCACCCCTCACCAGCGCTAAAGACCTCGATGTTAAGTGCTGACCAAAACCTCTTCACTTCCCTCATATGCCATACTGAGGCCGTGCAGTCACGAGACCGAGAACCTAAGTCCCCATAACTAGTTTAGCGTATCGTAAAACACGTGCACCCCAACTGACTGGTAAGTAGCACCCAGGAGGACTGTCGACTCGACCCACTTGACATGCTGATAGGCTGCTACGTCACCGCAGATTACAATTTCTGTGTCAAATCTCAGGTATTTACCAGTCTATGAGATCCTAATATTCCTGTAACATTTTACCAGTCCCTGAATCCTCTAAAAAGAGACCAAGAGCTTTAAAAACGTAACTCAGAGATATGAAACGAGCCAGTGTGAGGTAAGTTCTACTAAATGTTGTTCGTGTACACGTAGACCTCTGTCTATTTGGGGAAGCAGTTGAAGTAATTGTTTTACCAAAAGAAAATACAGGCTGAGGCAGCATAACTTAATTTTTTAACACGGCAATAAAACCCATTATATGAATCAGAAAGTTTCCATTTTAATTTGTATAATGTAGTTACATATCTAAAGTTTCGTTTTGCACAGTTTTGAAAATCAAATCAGGTAGGTGACGTTCACCATTGTCCACACACTGAGTAAGCCGATTTATGGCGTTTCTCATGGCACTTACCAGCGTAGCAGCGGATATGTTGGAAATTTCTGCCCGGATGTTGGCCTTCAGGAAGTGTAAGGTCCTTGGACGAATGGCGTAAACACGGGATTTCAAATAACCTTAAAAAAAAAAAAAATGGGGCCAAATCGGGGGAGCAGGCTGACCGCTCCAAATTGCCCCTTATTGAGATGAGGAGCTCCAGGGAGTGTTCTCTCACAACCACCATCGATGCCCTGGAAGTGTAAGCCGTTGCTCCGTCTTGTTGGAATCAAACGTCTCCTAAGTCCAATTCATCGAGCCGTTCGAAAAGTACGCCTCAGCGGCAAATATACACTCCTCACAGTTTCATGACGACTGACCGCATTGAAAACTTTACACCCACACCTCTCGAATTAGATAATTCCCACCCCGCTACGACATCTACAGCCTGAATGGCGCGCATTTCAAAACAGGAAGTTATGTTATCGCATTCTGTATAATATGGTTAGATATGGTAGAAAATTGCAAGAATGTTTCATATAGGCGGTTAACCTTAAAGTGAGCACTTCCCAACCCTTATAATAATAATATTAAGGCTTCTGCCTACCTCAGAGCTCCGGCGGCATCAAGGATAGGGCGTTACAGGTTAAATTATATTCCTAAATATCTCAGTCACTTTAAAACATACATTTATGCCACCACTGACTTTTTTGTTCAGTACGATACGGCCCACACTGCTACGGAATATTTTAGCAAGTTATATCAATACCCTGAAAACTATGAGCAAATAAGTTTTTTCATGCCGATTAAACACTCGAAACCCCGTATTCATAAAATTATTTTCACATTTTCGTTTACGTCGCAGTATTCTCCTCTTATCAATGTAGAAAATGGTATTCATCCGAAAGCGATATCTCAAAGGGTGACAGAGCTACACGGAATTTAGTTTAACATATAAAACCATATCCTTGCTCCCGCCGCGCTCCGAGGTAGGCAGAAGCCTATAACAATAAAAACGTACTTATTGTGGCTATAGAAGTAAAGTTTTGAGGGACATGAATAGTTCAAGCTAGTTTTTAGTTATATGGAAGTTTTTGTATTTCAAATAGTAAAGATGGCGGTGTAATAGCTCACAGAACATTGTAAGCAGATCTCAGTTTAGCCTGAGAAGCCTATACCACCGTATTTTACCAAACAGTGTAGCTGCCTGCGCCTTGTATGCTTGGAGGATGGCTATATATATATATATATATATATATATATATATATATATATATATATATATATATATATATATATATATGTATGTATGTATATGTAAAAGGCCAAGCTCTCTTGTTTAGCGATATTATTTTCTTACGACTAAACGAGAGCAGATATCAAAAATAGGTTTGGCAGTTTTGTTCAAAATAGTCTTCTCCACGTTTGTTGAATTTTAAGGCAGTAAAAACTATTGTTTTAGCTAATTGTGTAAACAACGAAATTCTGGTTACTTTACGTTTTAGTTGAAACTGTTTAATTACTTGTTTAGAAAATAAATTAACTGCCATGGCAAAAACCCATTTTTAACAAAACTGCCAAACATATTTTTGATATCTCTCGTTTAAGCTTAAAAAAAATTATCGCATAAACAGTAGAAAAAAGAGCGTATGGCCTTAAGAGTTAGTGAACGCTACTTTTTTTTTTTTATTACGTTTGAGGCACAGAAACGGGGAAGATGATAAGTCGAATATAACACGTCCGTCAAACATCTCATCGCTTCTAGGTGCGAACGACTAAACTAGCGTGCAGTCTTTTCCCAGAAACCGTTTTGCATCGGGACTTGAAGCAATGACCTTATTATTTTATTTGTGGAAAGTATGTGGTAAAGTCCAATGCAGGTTTCTATAATTTGTTTCCCCGATTACGGTTGATTTTTTCTCAGCTACACGAAAGCAAAAAAGTCACTTTTAGCACTTTTTAGGAGCTTGAAAACCATGTTTTTTTTTAATTAACGGACGGCATTTTAAAAATCATACGGACACAGTTTGAAGTGTGTCTTATTTCCGTAGATAAACTCGTTATAAACATTTTAAATATTTATACGTGGAAAAATATGTTCCGTACCACGCTACAGCACAGCTGACGCGCCAGGTCCCCAAACTCCTAACTCTTAAAGGCGAATCACAAATTTTCAGTTGCGGCACAGCAGAGTCATCATTGGTCAAGTCAGTTAGGGAGACGCCAACGATGAAGACAAAAACGTCAGATATGAACATATTGTATTGAAGCACAGTCAATTTTTCACACGATAAATCAGTGTCCGTAATTATGGTCAGTTTTAGGTACCTTCAAGGTACGCAGAAGAAAAATCCGTCCCAGCCCCTGTCTGGTTTTATTCCACCACGACAAATTAGCGCTTTGATGTGTACAGCGCAGTGCACTTTGTAGCTTTGTCTGCCTTTAACGGTCTCCGGGAAGAGTGGACATCCCAGTCGGCTATTCACAGAGCCACGTTGCATTCATCGAGCCTGTGCCGGCCCGAACTGAATACATTGTTTCCAGAGACTGAGCAAAAAGTCCGTTCAGTTGGATCCATTTTGTCCTTCACGACCGAGCAACTACGGTTTTTTTAATACTCAATGCCACTATTCTGTTGCACGTAGAACTACCCTCAACTTCACATAAGTTTTGGAAGAAGATTTATGTAGCACATCAAAACGCCTTAAGGGTGTTCACGTGGCAAAAATTAATAACTTTACATTTGCACGGCACAGTGATCGCTTTATAGACGTTTCTTGTGACTGCATTTTCCATTTGTAACATTTTTTTATCTCTCGCAGTTTTTCCACATCAGCATGCCAACGTCTGAATTCGTAAGTTACGGGAACGTAATAGTAACAAAAACCAAAGTGTCTTACTCGGACGAAATAATTTACACTGAAATGAGACATTATGGACAATATGCTAAAATATTTGCAGAACACACGACAAATGTTTTGTATTTTTTTAAATCGTCATAAATAAAGTAAATTGCTATTAATTTTAATTTTTTTCAAAGTACTAAGGATTCTCAGTGTGTGTTTTGAAATATTTTATCATATTGACCATATTATATAATTTCAGTGTAAATTATTTCATTGAAGTAACATACTTGGTTTTTGTTACTACCATGTCCCCGTAACTTGCAAATTTTGACTTTGTCATGTCACTATGGAAAAACTATGAGAGTTAAAAAATTCTTGCGGGTGGAGATGCATTTTCGCCACGCGAACGCCCTTAAGGAGGCCGCCTACCCAGGCCCCAGAGAGCTTCGGCCGATAAACCTTCATTCAAAAACTGCTCAACGTGATTGCGTGATATCAGTTTGGGAATATCCTTCAAAGGTCATTACTAGAGACACGATGAATTAGCGTTTCGATTCTAGGTCAGCGTGAAAGTCAAAGATGTATACTTCACTGTAATTTCTATGATTTCTCAACAGCTGGTTTCACAGATTTTTTGGCGAATGCAAACCAGTAATAAATAAGGAAACAATTCCTTGTGACATCAAGTGCTACTCGCGTGTACGGTTATAAGCCAATGTATAATCGGGTATGTCCAATGCGTGAGTAAGTCTGTGAAGTCTAGGCCGCTGTCAGTTGAATGTGTGAAATACTCGAGCCTCTAATCATTACACGTGTGTATACACTGTAAAAAACTTCCTAAATATTAACAGAAGTGACTAACCCATCACGGTATATGACAGCATACTTCAGCTTGTAAAGAGAACATATGTTCAGTTCTGTTACTGCATAAGTCTAGTAATTGCAACATACTTTTGAATGTTTCATAAAAGTATATAGGGTCGCTACCGTTGATGTATGGTGAAGAAATTTTATCAGGTATACTATTTATCATTCTTATACATCAGTATGGTATGTTTGCAAATAATTTTTACAGTTTGTCCATTGCAGATCTACGGTCAACGTATAAAGTAGGCCTAAATAGCAAAAATTTGGTCATTGTGGTAATTTTTCAGCTATATAAATATCTGAAATGTAATAGGCGTATAAAAACACAATTACCTATAATTTTAAAACATTATGTATTTGGGCCATTACCGAATATCTCGTAGAGGCGAGCTGTCGGCGAGAATACTGCACACCGCCGGTTCATTGACTGGAGCATAGAGGCCAGCGTGAGGCGCAATGCGCGTGATGTTTCATCCTTACCGCTTTCGCACGTATAATCATCGAATGAGCAAAGTACTCTCACTCAGGCGGCCATCTTTTACAACAACATACACACTGACATTCGAATTTTAAAATTCACGAAAATATAAAAAAATGTAAAACAATTAAATCTCTACAAATCTACAAACTTGGACACAACAACCATCCTATCATCGATGACAGTGTGTGGAAATAAAATGTAGAATCCTACACAGACTTTGTGTGTTCTAATGAATTTAATACTTTAAAAAATGATGGCGTGACGTACATAGTTTATGTACGGCAGAAAATCATCTTTCATTCGTTTTTCATTATAACTTTTTGTAAGACAGTGCAATTCACTGTTAATCCAAGTGCATCAATTTTAAATACGCATAAGACAAAACTGAAACAATTTGCACCATTAGCGAATATGGCACATATTTTTAAAAATTGCAGTCTTTAGAGTGCATGTATGTATAGGCCTATATATAATATAAAATATTCATAACACTCTATACATGTTAAGAAAGACTCTTCTGTTTAGCATTTTGTAAGATAACACTTAATTATATGATTGATATTGTATATAATTTGTCGGAAACAGCTGCATTGGTTACTTCAAAATTCGACTCATACATGGAGCTTTATTCCAGAACATTAATACATTCCTTTGAACTGGTTAATCCGTTGATTTTTATTGTCTTCGACGTACGGCTCTTGGTACACAAAATGACCAAAAACACTCATTAAAATATACTAGTATGCAGTATTTTCCAGTGTTTTTTGTAAGATATGTGTACTTAAGAAAATAAGCATTAGCACCAATTAATTTGTAAACCGCTGAAACAATCAGAGGCATTGAGATTTTTTACAAAATCTATGAAAGAAAACGTAAACTTATTATTTAAGTGATTAAACCATTTTTTTTTCAAAATAGTAGTCAATTAATTATTTTGCATTAGTTTGTAGGCTTATTATTCATGATTGTAGCGTACTGTTGCAATAATACGTTTTAGCGATAAACGTTATTAATAAGATAAACATGAATTCTAAGAAGTCTCCAGTTTTCAAAAAACATAAACATTAATACAGAGCGGGAAATTATCTTGATTGATATCCTCATAAGTGTATCTCGAGGAATTTTTTTTTATCTACTGCAACATCATAAAACCACACATGGACATATGACAGAAAATTCGGACGAACCAATTATCGCGGTGTGGTCAAGCGCGCGTCTTCATGACACCAGGGAGGCTGGGACTGGGGCAGATCGAATTACACGGGACGCGTCAATTAAAGCTGGATTTGGTACAAGTTCTCCAGGGAGAGAAGATGAAATATCCCCCCGTTCGTCGCTCGCTTTGCTAGGGTTGCTCTAAAAAAAACATTGTGGCTTTGGGAACACGGCGTAGTACAGGCAGCTTAAAGGGGATGTCTATAAGTACTTTTATTACACCGTCGCCAGAAAGCCTAGTTTCGGAATCGTAAGGTTCGGAAACTGATGTCTGAGTACAGTGTAAACAGTGCAAAAATCATGTTTCGTAGCTGAAGGAAATCTGAGTTTGAAATTCAAATTTTGTGACGAAAGTATCCTTGAATTTGACCGAAGGTTAGTAAATATTATTTTTTTGATTATGTCAATAAAAGGAATCTATGTGTCTTATAATTACTAGTAGAATTTATTGATTGTTCTTACATCGATATTTATGTTCGCAAACGAAAATAAAAAAACTATATCTTGTAAACGCACTGACTCTTTTTATTTTCCGCCATTTCTCGTTGACGAAACACAAGTTTCCGAATCTGCAGTTTCGAATTGTAGAGTAAAAACTTTGCACAGGCTTGGTTTTCGCCTACTAAATTTTCGGGTGACAGTATAAACGAACTGAAAATCTTGTAGGGTCGAAATTGAGAGTATCTTCAACACGGGAAGAATATTCGAAAATAAATTGTTTCATCTCTTTAAACAACTTTCATATAGTACCAATCTCACAACAACTTGCAAGTCATGCAATTTTGATACTGTTTACAAACACATTCCTCAAAGATACGACTTGTTCAAAGCCACTTGGAGATTGGAATATGTATTTCTGTTCATATGTTTCCTGTCTCAGAGTACTTCGTTTCTTTAAAGTCCTGTACTATCTGTATAGTTTTGACACCAAAGATTACAGACATTAGGTATACGTTCTCCAAACTATCTTGTAAATTTTCAATGAACCATTATGTTTATGTGCCAGACAAATATTGTTGAGTCAAACAAAGTTTGAAGTCATGAAAACATTATATTTTGTTTAATTAACACATTTATTCGTGGAGAGTTTTATAATGTCTTTTTCCAACAGAAAGAATTAATTGTCTCAAGTAGGGAATCGTTCGCTATGTAAAAAGGCACATATATAAAAGCTTTTTCTCCAGTCACCAGTGTAGTTGCAAATGTTGCAGCTTGGCTGGAGTAACGTGTGTTGATTCATTGCTGAGTATTTATGTCCGAACAAAAATCAATGGTTCATATAAGAAATTGCGATGGACAGTTAAGTCGGATGTTAGCATCAGGAAAGACGTGGGCTCGATACCAGATTTAGTCACCCTTATTTTGGTTTCCAGTAGCATTCCGAAATAATAGGTACTGCTGAAATGTTTCCTTAATTGCTTACGTCCAATTTCCTGACTTTTCAATGACCTCACTTTCTATGAGACGCTAAGGTCTTTCACCATTGTTTCTGCTGATTTCGTGATAGCAATTTTTTAAACCAAAACGAAATCTGGTGTCAAACGTTTCTTTGGTAGCTTTGTTTAAAGTATAGTATTCACCGCGTTGGCTAATTTTTTTAAATCAGTAAATACTATGTAGCTAACGAAATTTTAGTTAAACGACTTATTAGTCGAAACCGTGTAATTTCTTATCTTGAAATAACTGGCTATCAATAGAGACATGCAAAATTCGTGTTATTTTCTGACAGCTGACTAGACTCCAAGCGACTATAGGCTCGTTCGACGTCTCCCGCTGGCCGATATTGTCGTGACTTGCCGCGGAGAATGCTTACACGGTAGAGAGGCCAATCTCTGTCAAGACGTAACACACGCAAATGACAACACATAAAAGTTCGTGGCCAATTGAATCACAGATTATGCTCTGTTATGTATAGGAAAGTGAAGTTTAGCCTGCTACAAAATGATAACGCGAATTTTGCATGTCTCTGTAGCTATCAAGGCAAAAACTGTTTTAAACTAAACTGCCACACCGATTTACCATACCTGCTCTCGTTTAAGCTTAGAAAAATGCTTATCTCAAAATTAGTTGTAACAAGTAAGTGTGGCCTTAAAATTTCTAACTAAATGTGTTGATAGTACATTTGCTACATCGAATGTCATAATGGGGTTCTTGGTGTAGGCCTATAGTACTCACGCATGGACTATGATCTCAAATCCTAGATTCACTCCAACCCAGGTTAGTTTCAGGGAATGGCCAACAGGAGAAGCATTACATATAGTCCGTACATGTTATGCCAAATAGACCTGTACACTTGAGTTAGTAGTATATTCGTAGATAAGTATTTAACACAGCACGAAACCGCATCACGATTAGGTGAAGTAGTCAAATATCGTACAACACAAACATCGGAAACTTCTTTCTCTAAGCAAGGATTTGTTCTGCCGTTTACATGTGTTTATTTTCTAGATTGATGGCCTCAGGGCCTGCCGTTGTTCGCCATTGCCACAGAATGAATAAGTAGTAACCATGGCTGTAGAAGAACAGGTCTGGACACTTGCTGGAAACTTGACCCCCTTGTTGTTTGGCTGCTGTTCACCAAGTTACCGATAATGCTATACATTTTTGGCGTTGTAATCCGGGCGGTCGAGCTCAAACTCCGCCCACTTCTCTCCCGCTAAGGTAAACAATTTATCATAACGTATTTTTTATGAATTTGTGAAATACGTCCTTCGCTCAAAATTTTAAATCATGGCTCCAGAAATCTTTATTTACTTTATAATGTTAACAATGAAAAAAAAGTGGGCGGAGTTTGAGTCCGACTGGCCGGATTACAGCGCCAAAAAGTACAACATTCTCGGTAACTTGACAAACTATAGCCAAACAACAACGGGTCAAGGAAAATACATTGGTAGATAGGCGAGTGTCCAGACCTGTTCTTCTACGACCGTGGTAGTAACAGAAGCGACACGGAACGCTTTTTCATTGTTGTTATCATACCAGCTCTCGGGGCGTACATGAATATAAACAATACCACGTGAATTAGAGACATTGGTTTATATAACCTCTCCTGTTGCTTGATATACTGTAATCAGTTAGTGTATTAACTAAATATTTAGAAATGATAAACATGACTATTCTAGGCTCAACATGATATAACAACTAAATTGATTAGAATCTATGTAATGTAGCTTTTTAACAACTGTTATTGTACCAGCTCTCGGGGCGTACAAGAAAGTAAACAAAGCCATATGGAATTTGAGACATTGGTTCAAACAACCGCTTATATTTCAAGAAATGCTGTACTTTGTTTGTGTCTAAATTACATATTTATAAATATTAAATGGTAAATGTGTCAGTTTCCTCACAGGTAATTAAATAAGGTCTAATGAACTTCAACCAAACCAAACTTATGCGAACTCCAACGCCATGGCAATCCAAAGAGAAAACGAGAACCATAAAATCCACGTCTTGTCACTTCTGTAATTACTTATTTATTCTGTGCAATTTCTTTCTGCAGGAACGGGGATAGAGGGACGAGAGACATACAAAACACCTAGTTCTGAACCCGGTGAAGTATCGTGAAAATTTCACCTCCCGGCCAGGAATCGAACCCGAGACCCATTGTTCACCGGTCAGAAGCTCTGACCAATGAGTCGAGCGGTCGGACAAGCAAGGAATAGAAGTGTCATATGCATTCATCTATTTGGAGTTATGTGTGAAATTCCAACCAATGAGTGAAAATTATAAGGCGAATAGTTATTCCAAGTAAAAATATTGCCAACTATAGCCAACTTTCAAAGTTGGCTATGTATCCAAGCTGCTTCCATCCATTAACAGAACGTGGTACAGTATAATTACGTGTTTATTTCACGGTATAATCATTTACTGGAATTTCAATTAATAGTATTGAAAAATCGAAAAAGAACATTCCTACAAAGACGTTCTTTTTTCGTTTTTTTTTTTTCTTTTTTTTTCTAAGCAAATATCTTGCTTAGTGGCGTATACCTTTGGCGGGAAGTCTTGCATCGATATCTTAGTAAAAAATAGCTACTACGTCATTTACAGTTGACTATTAACGCAATACACCAGGAATTTGTTTGCTCACAGAATTGGTAATAACTATTCTGTAGAATTTCTTCGTCTCCCTTTTTTAATTTTTTCTGAATTGACTTTTAAGCTCATACAAATTTTGATGAAAGTTTTTAGGTAAATTGACGTAACACACAGTTGTACAACTGAACATCATTCCAACTGATAAATTAATTTGTTAATGTGTTTACTTTGGTTCGATTTCATCTGTAGAAATTTCTGAATAGTTAATAATAATAGTAATAATAATGATAATAAGTGAACACTGTGGTATTTATGGAACTGTTAAATTCTCTAATAAAGCACTGAGATGGTATCATTGCAAATGTGTTAGACACTTTACTTCCTGTTCTTGGTTATTTTCAGCTCTTGATTCTCTCTAGAACTACCCCGCTGTCAACGGTATGGTAACACCTTACTACCTACTACATATTTTAGTCTCTAATAAGACTCTTGTAGTATGGACTCTACTGTTATTTTCAATGTCGTGTAACGAGTTATACAACACTGTATAAAGATCTAAAATCAAATTTAAAATTCAAAACCTGATTGCAAGAATTACTTTTTAGGAAAACTACTTTTTTGTCAGATTTGAAGCCGCATATGTCCTCTATCACATTACAGTTTAAGTGTTTAAGATTTTTTTTTTTTTTTTTTTTTAAATTACAGCTTCCGAAGCAACGGAGTGTTTAGTTTCTTCATTCTCAGTGCAAGGAATATGCAATAGCCGGGACCATAAAGGTCATACGCCCAGTCCAAGAGTGAAGTTCGAATACTTGCGGTTTCAAGTTTTTCAGACTGATAATAAGATAAGTATCGTTAATGCTAGGAAAACAGTACATAACATTATGAAGGGAAGAGTTATTTATGGCCCTCTGAATTTTGCAAAATATTTCTGCACAAACCTGTTTCAATGTCTTAGTTCCACCTCTGTAGTTCTTCCTGTTTGTTATTGTCCGAGTGTGTTTGTGTAAAGATGTTTCTCATTTGACTCTACCAGTCAGAATAAGGTTACTGCGAATAACACACGTCTGTGATTTGCAGTAAAATGTTACGACACGTGATAGTTAAATTCAGCCAATCACTGACCATGAAGCAGAGCCGCAGATATGCTCACGAGGTACTGAAGCTAACTGATGCTGAAATATTTTCACCAAAAATAAGGGTACCTAGTTATTTATTATTAGGGACAGGTAGTTTCACGAAAATATTTTTGCACCATTTTGTTACAGCGAATAACATACCAACCTACTGCTCGACAAACATAAGTGTATCCCCGGGAAGGGGAGGTAAGAGTGCTAGTGTTTAGAGGTTGCCGTGTGAAAGCAATAGAGGGAATTTCTTGGGGCCCTCCCTCCATGTACACTACATTCATATTGCAAGCGACCATCTGTAGTGGGTCTAATAGGCCTGTGCAATGATATACGTTGTAGACGCTCGGTGCAAAACGACACGACCTGGACAACTATCTACGCACTGGTTGTCACTTTTCAGCTGACGAGACTGTACACAGTGCATGTCGTGACGGTCAGGCTACTTGCTCGCTATTGGCTGGGAGGTGTAGCAGGTCGAAGGAGAGGGACGGCTGAAGTTCGCATATTTTCCGAGGACACACTTAGGTTTGTCGAGTATTACAGCTCTGCTTCGAGCGCCTTGGGGTTCTATCTTCATGTCACAGACGCGTAATGTAGTTAACCTTGTCCTGATTGGCACAGTCAGACGTAAAGCGACTCTAAACACTTGCACATAGCCAATAACCTCGAAGTAGAACTTAAAATATGACCGTAAAGTTGTGCAAAAGTCTTTTCGCGAAAACTTACCGTCCCTATTTGTTATTTGTAATATCTCGCCAGTAAAAAAGTAACATGTAAAGGATTTATTTTGTGTTATGTGTGTCAACGTTTCTTTAGGGTACGATTTAAGTTTCAAACTCTATAATAAAAGCTAAGAAAATATTAAGAAATAAAAGAGTGTGGAACATAAATATATGAAAAAGGAAGATTATCAGAGATTATGCATATGTTAAAACGTCAGAAAAATGATTTCAGCAAGGAAAATAGCTACGATACGTCTCTCCAAGAGAAGAAACTATCCGATTAAATTAAGAAAAATATTCTATAAAGATTTCATCATATGAAATAGTTGGGTATTGGAGATTATTATTTTTGCAAGCATAAATATCCCGTTATAAAATTCAAATTTTAGTGAAAAAAATTAAAGGCTTGCTTAATTAATATTTTGGAATTGTTTTACGTTCAGTTCAGAATCAGATGACAAAATATTACATTGCGTGGTAAAATTTCCCCAAAAATACTTAATACTTGGGCACATGGAGTAGGCGTACTGCGACAAGTTTACACACGTCTTTTTTCTTACTTGTGAGGTAATTTTTTTATTAAAAATATTTGGTGATGTTTTCTTGGATGTATTTGTCATACACGTGACAGATATAAAATGAAACCGTTTTGGATACGGATTGTTTTAATGACATACAGTAGCCTACACTTTTCTGTGTGTAACAGCAAAAGTATAAAACCATTTGTGGTGATAATTAGCATTATTATTTAGCAATTCGTAGTATGTTGATTGAAAAGGGGCGCTTAAAATAGTTTGAGTGCAAGAAATGGACAAACCAAGCAAAGATCTGCCATATTAATGAATCCTAACTTAGAGGCAGTTAGGTCATTTTACTACGGAACAGTACATTTCCTGTGTATTAATTCAGTGGTATTGAATGAAAGCAATAGCCCCCTACATTTATGGCGACGATAATTTTGTGAATAAATTTTTGGTATATAATGGGCTTTAAGGTAAATTTGAAATTCCTTTTGTGAATAATATAGGCATAGTAAACGTATTCATTTAAGTTAGTTTCTATTATTTAATAACATGGCTTTATAACTTGGAGAAAATGATATACACTGATAACCATCTTGTTACCATGAAAACATATTTCAAATTTATAAATTATACATTAATAGAAAAGGTATTTCACGTTTGTCGGTTACGGTTAAATTGGTTATTACAATTACGTCTTCAATTGCATTGAAAATAATTTTTGATGAACCATATTATACTCACTGTTATGAACATATTTTAAAAATTATTCGGTGGAGGAAGGTGTTAAAAAATGACAGATGACTTAATCGCATATTTATGTTAGTAAGATTCAAATTAGAGAATAAAAGTTCTGGGAAATTTATGATAAACATTTGTCAGATTTGTCAACTTACAAAATAATGTAAAGTAATTTAGATTTTCTAGTATCTTCATGTTGCGAACCGTTATTTGGCAAAAGGACGCGTAAAATTGATTAGAATATATTGGCTGTTTTTGTAGTGATTCTTTTATTAGAGTATTTATAGGTATCAATAAATTATCATCAATATTATTGGACAGCGACGTTTTGTTTCAATAAAAGTTATAATACTTGTTTAGCAAATGTTTATTTTATATATTACAAACTTGCATTATTTTAGTCTTGAAAATTGCTCCAACTTAATGTAAATGACAATTTCTGCTTTAATAGTAGTCGAGTAGTACTGCAAAGTACAATATATGTATGACGAATATTATTTTTTAAAAATATTAACCCTTGTGTGTCGCATGGTTTTTATATTCCTATCACGTAATTTGTTCCTAAGGGCTCTTATTTCCAACTTTCCGCGTGCTTACACAGTTGGTGCACGAAAGCTGCTGTTTAATGCTCTTTATGTTTGGCTTTGCTTCATAATCATAGCAGGAGTGACGTGAGTTTATCAGCCTCTCAGAGCCGAGTTAGGGCAGGCAGTTTCTGCTATAATTAGAAGTTTCGTGGAAACCGCTAATGTGGAAGAACCAAGCAACTTGTAGTTTATTATTCACGCTGGGAAGCTATTGAACGGGCAGAGGAGGAAGGCGTTTCCCACGGAGATCATCAAACTTTCGCTAAGCCGAATACTTTGCTGCAGTAATTTAGAATAAATTGCACGCGTCATAAAGTTAGGACTCAGCCATTGTTGGCTATACTTTGCCGCAAAGTAATAGTTTCTTTGCTCCCTATAACATATCTAAACAATACTGTACAGTATTAAATTATATTTCTAACTGTTACACCAGGAGGGGTGTTTTCTCAGGGGTATACCGTGTCCCCCGTCCATTTCAATCATTGTTTCAACAGGATTGATGCCGTAATGGTGCAGTGGTCAGGCCACTCACCCCTCGTCATGACATGCATGGTTACAATTTTGAAGTAGACACAATTTTTTGCACGTAGAAGAGTGTAGTGGATGTTTCCGTTGGCCGGCAGATTTTCTACAGGTACTTCCGTTTAACCCTCTGTTACATTTCGTCACCATGGCTCAAGACTTCGCAGACCAAATTCTCTCAATTTACCGGAGTGAATACTAATATAGGATAAAGTCTTTTTACTGTACTGCGTATTACGTTCAACGGTGTCACGGTTACCACGTTAAAGCGACTAGTTTAAATTTTGCTACATTTTACAATGAAGATATTTTTGATAAGGGAATTTGTACCCTTTTAACGGGGTTACAGTACGTAGACTTGTTTTTAATACGCGCTCTTTCTTGCCTGTAATGCAGTTTAAATGACAGGTAAAAGAAAAAAAAAGCCACTTCAGGCTATAAATCAACAACAAAGGATGAAATAAATTGTAACGGGTGTATCAATTCAGATCGTTTATAGGTTTTGATGCGTTTACATATGTAGTGGTTTTTAAATGTCAATTTTATATATTGGCTAAATTAATTTAACATAATTCTTAGAGATTATTTATTAGTAGTTAAAGTCGTCCGGTCTTATCATCGTTACGATATGTTCTAAACGAAATTTTAAAAGGGAAAAGAACCAGATTAATTTTTTGCTACATCTATGCTTCTTGAAAAAAATGGGAAGTGCAGATATTAATTGCTTCGTAAAATTAATTTCCGAGTGAAATATGTAAATGGAATCTAGCGTGCTTATTCAATGTAAACGTCGTGTATACATATATGTATATATACATACATACATATATATATATATATGTGTATGTAGATATGTGTGTATAAATATATATATACACACACACATATATACACATATATATGTGTATGTATATATGTGTGTATAAATATATATATACACACATATATATATATATATATATATATATATATATATATATATATATATATACATATACACACACATAATCACATAAACACAAGACTACGCTCGACTCTGCGCTGCTAAACTAAAGATGATGAATAATGTTCTGACGGAAGGTTGGTTTAGAACTACGGGGAGCGCCGGGTGTTGAGAACCACGACGCCTCCTGAGGTGCGACTAAGCGAGGATGACACTGCAGTGGTTCGCCATTATCTTCCACAGTATGGGGATGAGGGGACAACGTAACACCCAGTCCTGAACCCAGAGAGTTTGACCTCACTGGCCGGGAACCGAACCCGGGACCCTTGCCCCAGCAGCCACAAGCTTTAAGGCCACATGTTCCTATTTATGCTGTTTTTGCGAGTGTAATTTTTTTAAATCTGCAAAGAGAATATATGTCCCAAATCTGTCTCATAGAAAAGTTGGAATCTGTTTGTAGTAAGTAACCTAATTTTTTCAGAACATAATTTTACATAATTTTAGCTGTTATTGACTTACATTTTTTTTTTGTCAGTGATTAGCCAAAATTATAATAACTCATGTTTAAAAAAATTAGACTACATAGAACATGCAATTTCCAATATATTTATGTGACGGTTTCGCAATATCTATACAGTGGAAATTTTAAATGATCTAACTGCCAAAAGAGACAGAATTGGGTTATTCAGATAAAAATAAACTATGTGTCAGTGCGTATGTTTCGCTGTAAGAGTTTTTATGATCGTCGAAAGATCGTATGTCCCACATGTACGCATGTTCTTTAGGCGCTGTTTTACTCTTTTGTTCAAAAACATATTTTTAGCTCTTAGATCATTTAGAATTTCTACTCTACATCTGTTCCCTTTCAAAATTTAAAAAGTAAAACTAACTAAAATAGTTCACATAGGGGCCCGTGGCGTTAACCACTTAGTCAAGTGGTCGGAAAAATATAGGTGTACAACTTAAATGTATTCGTAAGGTTTGCCTCAACTTGACCAAAAAAAATTAAACACCACCTATGTGAATTACATTAAAAATCTTTGGAACGCACGCTAGATTAACGTACCTCACTTTCTTTCATTCGAAAAACCGACCATCTGAAGGTAGAAGGTCGTCATGAAGTAGTATGAGTGTTTATACTGAGGAAGTCAAAGAGACTTGTTATTCTACTGTGATGACTTTGGTCCTCAGAAAATTATATCTGCTTAACAATGCCTGTTATTTCAAAAACTTACAGAAAATGGTACATCTACGATTTCAAGTGATAGTTATTTTACCAAATCCTCCCATTTACTTTATTTCTGACAAGTTTGGTGATTGCTAACAGCTGCTATATGCTTTATAAAAAAAAATTTCCTAGTAATTCTCAATCTTGGTAATATTACAATTCTCCCTTTCGAATGTTCACCAAAAAGCGTAAGTCATTGGTCCAAACAATTATGCTTATGCAAGTAAATTCTTCGAAATATTTTAATTAGAAAATTATATTAGTTAAGTATGATTTTCATACCTTAGGTTATGGAACTGACGATGTGTTAACATCTTCATCAACCTGCCATTGAATTGTATTGGGTACGAAAAACTATCCTCCAAATGTTGACCCTTATGTTTTGGTTTCTTATTCATCCGCCAATCAGTTAACTGCTACTCTTCACAAGTTGAACATCGACACAGGTCATTCGTTAACTGTATTACAAAAAATATTGATCCAAGCCACGTGAATGTCTAAATCAGAGTTAACCACCATTTTGGAATGAGTGACAGGTAAATACACTGCGCTGGGTGTTGCATATAAAGGTATGCTTACTTTACAGTTTATAATTTTTTTTCACATCATTGTAACCGAAGTGTTAAGTCGTGTCCATAAAATGCGAGAGATAATTAGCATCTAAAATTTTTATAAAATGTAATTTTTTTTATCAATTATGCTTTACTTATTCAGATATGAAGTGCAAGTTCAAATCGATATAGTGTACTAAAACTCTTTCAGAATATTTTTTAATACGTGTTGCTAAAATATTGAACCAGTGAGAAGTTAAAAAAAAAAATTCACAGTGATTACTGCTACGCAAAGCCTCCCACCTCCACACGCCGGCCCAGGGACCCGACGTACGTTTAAGTTTACACGTAGACGGACTTGCGAAATCCACCAATGTTACGGTTGTTTATACATCACCTCCGTGTTTGTTCTTGAGTCTTGTGTAAACTGCGGACGCGACAGTTGATTTTTAAATGTTCGGTAAAGTGTGAAATCTCTCCCAACGGTTTGGCGCGCCTTCTTCGCCTCTGCACGGACACCAACCTGACCTCGCGTTTAGTCGCGCGACGATGTTTTAGCCCTATACACAATTTAAAACTTTAGCATTTGACTTTAACATTTGAATTTACGATAGCTTTCAATACATGGCTTCTTATGGAGTCGTACATAAAGTCAAAGTCAATACGGCCGTTCGCAAAGAACCAGCTGATTATGTAAGCTAGAATGAAAATGTTTATTTCTTTGTACAGTTTTGTTCTCCAGTATTGGAATTTCGTGAAAAAGTAACCGGTGTTTCTTAAATGTACTTGAAAAGGCTTGTAAGTAGCATTGGAGAAATATTCGTAAACGAACTTTAAGTTGCGAGAATATATGGCGTTGCTTTGGTTCTGAAAAATATTATAATAAATGAAAAAAATTTAATAATTTGGTTTATTATTTTAATATCTACGTGATATTCATTTACGGTAAATATATAATGATTAATATAATAATATTTCCGTTTCAAAAACATATTTCCAATCGTTTTCAACTGTCGTTACTTAAACTTTACACTTGTGTTGTGTATTGACGAAATACATAAAGTAACCGAAACATAAAGTCAAATGCTAAAGTATTAAATTGTGTATAGGGCTTCACCTCTGCCACTTTCTGTGGACGGAAACTGTCCGTGAAACCAGCCTGTCGAACGGAGGTTACGTTTCATGCTTCACTTCGCCGTAGCTCCGAGTTCGCGCAACTCCCAAGTTCTTCACTCAAAATTCGTTGAGAGCAATGGCTGCACGCTGTTTTGGTTGGCCACAGAGTCAATATTTTCTGGTACCACTTACGTCGGTATTCAACATTCAAACTTAGCATTTATTCACTTACTTAATTAGATGGAACCAAGCAGAAGAGAACCAACACATAATTCACTGGAAATGAGATACTCAATTAACCGTGAGTTTGCAAACCTTGTTTGAACAGCTTTTCCTGGGCTCTAATTTTACTTCAAATATTACGATGTAATACTCGTTCTTTCTTTTTCTATGATGTAGTTAGGACCTTGTGATTATTTTAATTAAATTTAAAATCAATTGCGTTTTCCCGCCTTCGGGCCAGGGCGAAGGTTGGGTCGGCTGCTCGACTGTAGGCGGTTCGAGATAAAGTGAGCACTCAAAAAAGCCTTGCTGAAGTTCTATTTTCAACCAATTCGTATCTTTCCGCGCATAACGGCAAACGACGGGAAATGTGTCACCTCTCTGGACACGTCACTTCATGTTTGCGCGTGTAAGATAAATTGTGCAGTCGGTAGGAATCTATAGATGAGCCGCGATTTTATGGCGAAAAGATTTTTGCACCATTTGGTTTCGATGCGTCATGTGCACACCTGCAGCTCTGCTACATCGTCTGTGGTTGGATGATTTTACTATCACTTGCCTTGGCAAATTACACACGTACGGAGTTACAATAATCTTATTATGATTGGTGCAGTAAAATGAGAAAAGAAATACACGTTGCCAATAACCATGAAGCAGAGCTGCCGATGTGCACGTGAGTCACTGAAACAAAGTGGGGCAAAAATCTTTTCGCGACAAAATAGTGGCCCTATCTATACAGACAGGCAAATTTCGCGTTATCATTTGGTAGCAGACTAAACGTCACTTTCCTATACAAAACCGAGCATAATCTGCGATTAAATTGGCCACGAACTTTTATGTACGTGTGTTACATCTTTACAGAGATTGGCTTCTCTACCGTGTAAGCATTCCCCGCGGCAAGTCATGACAATATCGGCCAGCGGGAGATGTCGAACGAGTCTATAGTAACTTGGAGTCTAGTCAGCTGTCAGAAAATAACGCGAATTTTGCATGTCTCTATCTATAGAGTATGACACAAATGTTTATTACATACATAAAAATACAGTTATGTCGATTTTGGTTGGTTTTGTTCCAGTATGGTTGAATTTAAATAAGAAAATACACGGAACTATGTTGCGTAATTTCGCTGTCAACCACACAATCAGTAAGGCAACTAGAGTTAATGTTGAATTATGTGCAGTAAAGGTTAGTGATATTTTTTAAAGGTTAAACTTTTAGCGCTCCCTGTATCCCGAACGACCTACGTCGATGCATGTCTGTCACCCGTCCGGCCCGGGGGAGTGGATGAGGTGAGGGTGAGATGAGTGTGGAGCACCGACGGAATGAGAGAGGCGGGGAAAACGGGAGTTACTCGAGAAAATCGGCCGGCCAATGGCAACGTTCACCATGTCTCTCACGTGCGAATTCGAGACCGAACTCGTCGGGCTTCGAACCCAGATCGCGCAAGTGGGAGGCGAGAGGTCTAATCTCTCGACCACCGCGGCCCCTGATATGACAATATAAAAATATTTATTAAATCACTTTATGGACTCATTTCGTTCTGCTCAACACCGTCCAGCTATCTAATAGGTGTATTACGTGCCCTAGAACAGCCTCACTGATTGGTAGGAGTGTGCACGAGGCAAGATGGAAATAGAATATGCCAGCATCTTTACTTAGGAACCATCCCAGTATATTCTCCTGTAGTGATTTCAGGAATCTATAGAAAACCGAAATCAGGGTCGCTTGACTTTAAACCTGAGCTAGGTGCTCCCGAACTCGAGTGCGGTGAGTTTGACACGTAAACAACATTAAATAATGAGGTACATGTGTGACGAAATCCATAGGTTAAGACCTGTCGTTAAGGTTGCTGCCTGGGTGGAAGTACTTTTTTCGGGTTTGAGGCCTAAACGTGTGCAGTTCTAAAGGCGATACAGCATGCACATAGCTCCTCTTACTCGCCTTTAAGGCCTCGTTCTTTAGTTTAGCAGTGGTTTCGAAAACATTTTTAAACGCAAATTAATACTGTAAGGTTTTTTTTATAAGGTTATGACAAGTCCTCTATCTATCTACCTTACAGTTAATTTGAGGGCTAATTTAAAAAGCAAGAGAAAATACAGTCGTTGTCTGAGAACACAGTTTGTGCCTCAGTGGAGTTAAACATGCCCGATTCCCAGAGAGCAATAACACGAGGTTTCTTTTAGTTATAATTTTAATTGACCTTTTATGATT
>PNEQ01039919.1:0-21051 GCA_003012365.1 Medauroidea extradentata | reverse complement strand
TCGTTTGATATAGGCGAACTTGGCCGCTTATTGGCTGCCCGAGGCTGTAGACTCCAGCCCCGTGTCTGTTTGGCTCCTGCATGTTACTACAGGTTTCCTATTGGCCTGGCTGCCGACTAGCAGAGCAGCTGCCTCACGCTGATTGGCAGTAGGTGTTTCCGCCATGTTGCTGGCCAGGGTAGCCATTTTGCTGGCGTGTGTGACTGAGTTCGCCTTCCTGCCGACTATTTCACTTCTGTATTCCTAAATATTCTGTGCCCGCATTATAAGACAGCGGTTATTTTACAGTTAACCTTATGTCATTGGTCGAAAATGTCTTTCAGATGCGCCACACAAACTGTAGGGTAATGCTGGGATCACAATAGCGCGAATGACGCGACGCGAAGTGCGAGAATAAAATAAGTTGTCAGGCAATCAGCACCTAGGCTTCTGTAACGTCAGCGCGGCAAAACTTCGCGCATGCGACGCGAAATTCCAATGAAAGTACTTACATTTTCCGTTTGCGTCGCGGACGCGACAAAGTTGAAAAACGAAATTTAACTTCGTGCTGAAATGTTGGTGAAGCTGTTGAACTGGTCGTAAATTGCATTTGTTTATTGTACGAAATTTGTTTTTTTTTTATTATTAGCAAATCATAATCTTTTTAAGCAAGCGTGTTTATTTTGACACGTGGGAGTGCCACTGGGTATCTAAATATATTACAAATAAAGGAGGAAAAATTGAAATACTGATATCTATGCTTGTCGTACAAGTGGTTAGTATGTAGCGGCAAGTAACTATTCACATTTATATATATATATATATATATATATATATATATATATATATATATATATATATATATTATTGTATTTGAAGCGTGGCAGACTAAATCGTGTTCGGAATTGTGACACATTATAAAGTCGCATAGCACGGTTCGCGTAGTGTTTGTCGCGGTATTGTGATCCCAGCTGTCAGAGAATAACGCGACATTGCCTAATAATTAGGGCCACGAACTTTTCACAAAAATAATTTTGCCCCAGTTTGTCTCAGTACCTTACGTGTACATCTGCAGCTTTGCTTCATGGTTATTGGCAGCGTGTCTGTGTGAAGTTACGTCTCTCATTTGACTACTCAAATCACAGTAAAGTTACTGCAGCACCATGCATCTATGATTTGTGGGTAGAACCCCAAGACACGTGATATTTGAAACATTCAATCACTTACTACAGAACTGCCAATGCACGTTAAAGTACTGAAACAAACAGGGGATAAATACTTCCGCGAAAAGTTTGTGGTCCTACTATACACTGTAAGAAAACTTCCTAAAGAGTATGGGACACTAGCAACACTTCGGCTTTTAAACAAAGCAAATGTTTATCGTTGCTACTACACAGATCTCATAATAGCAGTGTAAATTTGACTGTTTTTTATGTCTACGCACTCTACCATTGATGTTTGGAAGATAACGTTTCCATCCCTACACTGTAAAAAAAACTTCCTCGAATGATTAGGAAGTTATTATCCCAGACGCAGTATTTGACAGTTGCCATATTTCCGTGTTATAAATATGCAAACTTTTATAGTTGTTACAATACAAGCCTGGTAGCTTCAGTATACATTTGACTGATTTACAAAAAGGTTTAGGAGCGCTACCATGGATGTCTGGAAAACTATTATACCATACCTACTTTCTTAGCGCTCCTATACGCACGTATGGCAAATTTACAAACTATTTTTAGAGTGTACTTTCATAACATATATATATACACATCAGTATAGTAACATTAGTAATAATGTTTACAGTGTAGTTCGAGATGAAGTGAGCAGTTTATAAACCTTAGTTATTATTTTCCTATCATATATTATATAGATTCCACAACGTTTAACAAAAACAAAGCTACGGAAGTAATACTGGGGCCGCGGTGGTCGAAGGGTCAGGCCTCTCACTTCTCACCCAGGCGATCTGGGTTCCATCCCCGGCGGGTTCGGTCCGGATTTTCCCTCACGTGGGAAACGTGGCGGACGTGGCGTTGGCAGGCGGGTTTTCTCGGGCAGCTCCCGTTTTCTCCACCCCTCTCATTCCGTTGCTGCTCCATTGTCACATTACCGTATCCATCCATCGCGCCGGACTGGCGACAGGCATGTCTCGCTATAGGTCGTTCGGGATAAAGTGAGCGAGTGAAAAATATCACTTGCCGTTACTGCTTATTATTAAAATAACTGTAGTTACCTTACGGCTTGTTTGGTTGGCAGCAAAATTATGCATTGTAGTTCCGTGTATTTTCCCATTTAAATACAACAATACAGAAACAAAATCAACTCAAATCGAGATACTTGTATTTCATATAATGAGTAAACTTGTTTTTCTCAAACTCTATAAGTTCCCACCGACAGCACAGTTTATCTTACATGCACAAACATAAAGTGACATGTCCAGAGAGATACGGCGTTTCCTGTCGTCAGCCGTTACGTGCGGAAAGATACTAATTGGCTGAAAATAGAACTGTAGCAGGGCTTTTTGAATGCTTATTTTATTCCGAACCGCATATAGTCGAGCAGTCGGTTCAACCTTCGCCCCGGACTTCTCGCGTACACAATATGACCCTGCCTGAAGGCAAGAACACATAGTGGATGTTCATTTCTCTAAGTAACAGACAAAGTACATAGATTGTATCATACTCAAACGTTAACGTCTGAGTTGACAATGAATGACATTTTTTAATTATTATTCTAGACAAGAGGGTGTTGAAGAGTTCTAATTATATGGCCAACCACGTGTAGGCTAATGATTACGGACCCCAGTTTTCCGCGGAAAAGTTTTGCCACACTTTGTTTCAGTTACTTATGAGCACACCTGCAGTTATGCTTCGTGGTTACTGGGCAGCGTGCTTTTATGAAGAGACTACTGTCATTTCACTGAGCCAACCAGAGTAAGGTTACTGCAACACTACACGTTACAACGTCCAATCACTGACCACGCAGCAGAACTGCAGATGTGCACGTAAGGCACCAAAACAAAGTGGAGCATAGTTATTTTTTGCGAAAAACATGGGTCACTAATAATGATTAGAGATGATGTTACATCGTGAAAATGTTTTGTGCCAAAATACCCTTGAAAACACTGAAGTTTCATGTGGCATATATGATTGGGTAATATACTTCTGACACAATGCAGCTGTCTGTAGACCTATAACTGGCATCAAATATTACCATGTAGGGATTCTTATTGGATCAGTCAAATAAGGTAACAACGCCAAGTCATAGCCGTCTTTAGTAGAAGGCCGCGGCCTTAGACCTGGCAACACTGTCAGGAAGGGTCTTTTTAACACTTCTTTTGTCTCACTAACGACAATGGCTTCCCCTGATTCGCCGGTATGTATGGCACAATAACGAATCAGGTAGAATCATTGTCATTGGAGAGCAAAGAAGTGTTAAAATGACCCTTCCTGACAGTGTTGCCAGATCTAAGGCCGCGGCCTTCTACTAAAGACGGTTATGACCAAGTACAAGCTATGAACGTACGTTCAAAGCCAGCAGACAGTCAAATTGTCCCGTGATATACAATCACTAGAGCCACGATTTTATGGTGAAAAGATTTTTGCAACATTTGGTTTCGATGCGTCATGTGCACACCTGCAGCTCTGCTACATCGTCTGTGGTCGGATGATTTTACCCTCACTTGCCTTGGCAAATTATAAACGTACACACTCACAATAATCTTATTCTGATTGGTGCAGTCAAATGAGAAACGTGTCTGAACATAGACACGGTGCCAATAACCTTGAAACAGAACTGCCGATGTGCGCGTGAGTCACTGAAACAAAGTGGGGCAAAAATCTTTTCGCGACAAAATCGACAAAATCACCAGAGGCCGGAAAATTTCGCGGTTTCAATGACCTGCATGATAGAATGCATTGTCCTATGCTTACTCAAGCACCAACCATTTGTCTACTAGCTGCTACTCAGTGGAACAACAGACAGTGAACAAATAGACGAGGCTTTAGTGTGTATAGGACAATGCAGGTGATTCAAACCGCGAAATGTTCCGGCGTCTAACCATCACATGTACTAACGCTAGACAGAGCAGAGCTGACCTGCGCAGCCATGACGCGCTGTCGCTCAGCTATGAGGTTGCACTTGGCGCAGACACAGTTCTTGAAGCGACATTGTCGCTTGTGTCCCTTGAGCCAGCTGATCATGCCGTGGTTACGACAGCGCGCACACTTGGGCCTGCGAGCGCCCTTCTCCGTCGTGGGGTAGGCGGCGGCGCTGGCTGCTGCCCCCGGGGGCGGCACCAGTCTGCCGCGACTCGTGCCCAGCATCTGGTCCCGCCTCCACGCTCTGCACACACAATCATGTCCTTGCTTGGTGCTGCCTCTCACAATACACTCACTGCTCTAACAATACTCTCCTCTACACAGTTATGACGAAGCCTAGTTGTGTTCAAGGGAGTTGGTATTAAACACGACTATAGGTTGTTAGGCATTAAGTGAGCACTAAAGATTTAACCTATGAAAAATATCGGCAACCGTTGCTCCACTGAATTTAACACTAACCATAGGTACCTTACTGCCCGTATGTTGAATTGAGTTCCATATATTTTCCTACTTTAATTCAACACTGGTATTTAATACGACTAACAATTTTTTTTTCAAACTATGTATGTTCCTACCGACTGTACCACTTATCTTACACGCGTAAACATTAAGTGACGCGTCCAGATAGGTTAGATCTTTCCCGTCATTAGCCGTTACGCGCAGAAAGATGCGAATTGGCCGAAAATGGAAATTTAGTAGGGCTTTTTTAAGTGAACACATTTTATCCCCCATTATTAACACGTGGCATTGGCATGCGTGCAGGAAATAACTAATTAAAGTATTTTCCTATTACTGAAGTCTTGTTTCTGGATAACTTGATCCTCGACTCTTGCACGCTACTGGTTCAAGATTTATCAGTATTCAGTAAATCTATTGCATCCACATACAGCTCAAGAGTTCTATATAGTCGCTGCTTAAGACCAAGGTCTTTCATTTCTTTCAGAATATTGCAAATAACTAGAATATTTTTAACCAAATGCTTTTAAAAAAATTTGGAACGGTTTACAGTCATACGACACACAACTTTGCCAGAGCGGTTTTTTTTTGTAAAGTACCGTTTGCTAGCAAAAAATATTTTGCTTCATTTTGGCTTATTTTGACCACAAAATATGTAATATTTCAGGGATGAAAATTTAAAAACCAGTTTGGTTTATTGCAACAAAAAAATTTAGTAACAAGCGATGGTACATAAGTAGGGCCCGGTAATTTTCGCGAAAATATTTTTGCAGCACTTTGTTTCAGTGACTTACGTGCGCACCTGCATCTCTGCTTTGTGGTCAGTGATTGGATGCCATAACACCCAGCGTGTGGAGGTTAAACCCGCAAATCACAGACGTGATGTGTGGCAGTTGTCCGTGTACTGATTGGCACAGTCTAATGAATAACAACTCTGCACAAAAACACTCTGTCTACATGTGTGCACGTAAGACACTGAAACAAAGTGCTGCAAAAATCTTTTCGCGAAAACTACCGGGCCCTATATAAAAGGCTTAAAAGTATAAGAATGTATTTTTGATGTAAGCCTATGTATTAATTTGCGTTAAAAATATTTTTGTAACCACTGCAAAAATAAATAGCGAGGCTTTAACATAGCTTCCCTTGGAACATATACACGCTTCGCCATTGTCGACCAGACACATCATTTCTTGGATAAACACCATCGCAGCACTACGTCGCTACAGATAACCAGGAACCAGACAAGAAAACAATACACGTTGAATAAGTTCACTAGTTTACCGCGGGGAAATTTGATTGCTTGCTAGACTTCATGGATATACCTGACGTCCGACTTGCGAGATTGGCATGTCCCCGTCCTACTGGGCGAATGTTAATTATGGTTCGCCGCTACTGAATGTATGTATGCACATTACCATCCTCTAATCATCCAAGTTGCAGGCCATTAAACTGCTTTATAAAATACGGTGTTACGAAAGATTCTTGCCATTATAATCTGTCTTTAACGGTGAATAGAGATAATGGTATATCGCGAAAAAAAAATTTGTGCCAACATATGCTTGAAAACGCTATAGTTTCTCGCAAAATGTACGCTGAAAAGTTGCAGGTACCATAATTGTGTTAAAAAAGGAACAACAAAACAGTTTGGTTGTCGGCACTACTCTGGACAGTTCCTTCAACAATCTGTTTTGTAGACGTTACCATCTGGTTTGTGAAAGCAACAAGGCTCTTTGTATCTTCTACAAAACAGATAGTTGACGGAACTGTCCAGAGTAGTACCAACAACCAAACTGTTTTGCTGTCCCTATTTTAACACAAGTATGGTACCTGCAACTATACATTTTTTTTCAGTGTATGATTTGGTGTTACACGTCTGATATTCCGTAGCTTTCTGTAGACAAACAACAGGCATACAATATTACAATGGCGGGATTCGTATTGGCTCAGTCAAATAGGGTAACAGCTCCATGTGCAGAGAAACTTTTGATAAGCTTATCGAACATTGGAACCCAGCGAACAGTAAAATTTTCCCGCTATAAACCGTCTTCTCTAAAGATGAATAGAGCCGATGTTTTATGATGAAAAGAATGTGCAGTAGGGTTCCTCAATCCTCACATTTGACCATGTTATTGAGAATAGCGTTACTGCGACGTCACATATCTGTGGTTTGCCCGTAGAACCACAAAATATTTAGGAATACAGAAGTGAAATAGCCGGTAGAAGAGCGAACTCATTCACACACGCCAGCAAAATGGCTTCCCTGGCCAGCAACATGGCGAAGAAGTCTACCGCCAATCAGCGCAACATAGCTACCCTGCTATCCGGCAGTCAGGCCAATAGGAAACCAGCAGTAACATGAAGGTGCCAAACAGACACGGGGCTAATATCAACAGCCTCAGGCAGCCAATAAGTGGGGAAGTTCGCCCGTATCAAACAAGCCGCCACGTCACTTCACGTCTGTATTACTATTTAGTCTGTGGTAGAACCTCGAGACGCTGAGAGTTAAAAACAGCCAATCACTGGCCACGAAGCAGAACTGACATGGACACAAGGCAGTGAAACAAGCAGCTGTAAATTATTTTCATGGAACCACATTGGCTGTAGACATACACCACCGCAATATGTTATCGGCGTCACTGCCGCTTGCGTGACTGGACAACCCTTCTGTACCTGTTCCCGCGGGCTTTACAGGAGACAGCGTTACAGATCTTTGCACTGGGGAGGACGCCCCTCCCCACGTTCAGCCCAGAATTACAGCCAGGGCTCACCATAGCTGCGCAGCCAGTAATATATGACAGGGTAGTTGAATACCACTGCGCAATACTATGAAACCACAGGTAACCAAGAACCAGGCAAGAAAACAATACACGATGAATAGGTAAAGAAAGCCTTCGCTAGTTCAGTTACCGCCATATGTTATTCCACTGTCCAATTCATACATAACCCCTTCTATTCGTTATTGTCTGTAGTTTCCAGTAAGTATCAAACAATGGACGAATTATTTGGGACTTAAGTTCACACAGGACATTCGATTCGAACATGCATGTTATATAGAAGTTGCGAATAATTCCTTTCCTTAATGATGATACGTACCGAGAACGGCTGTATTCAACACATACATATATAAAATAAAAATATAATACGAAAATCCTCATCAATAATAAAGTCAAACTACAAAAATAGTTATTTTATTCAAGCAAATGTTGTCTGCATTCGAAATCGGCACGTTTCTTTATCTGTTCTCTTCTATATTTCTTGGATTTCTGTAATGATATGGTTAGAGACACTGGAATGTCGAGAAAATATTTACCATAGTCTCCAATAAACTGTAGTATCTCAATATTGACACGTGTGAACAGTTTTCTGGCAAATCACACACGTTCTGTGTTAAAACTGTACAGTTATAATTGGGTTTGTTGAAGAGGGACACAGTGCTTCATATAAACTATAGCCAGGTGCAAAATCTTCAGTGTTATATATAGCATGTTGGAGCCTAGCAAACAATCAACTTTTCCCGCGATTTACCAGTGTCTCTAAGTATGGTGTTACAGTGGGGTATGTTTAGAACAAATTGTTCTACTGGTGGAACACAGACGTTATTGTGTCATAATAGTCTTATTCTGGCTGATGCACTCACATAACGCATTGATTTCGCGAAATCAATTACCTGCAGGCTAGAATCCATTGTACTATGCACACTCAAGCCCCGTCAATTCGTTCATTGTCTGATGATCCACTGAGTAGCAGGTAGTGGACAAATGGTCCTTGCTTGAAAATGCATACGGTATTTGATTCTAACATGCAGGCCGTTGAATTCGCAAAATTGTCCCATCCCTAAAGATGGTGAAAAATCGCGAGAATGTTTTCTGCCAGCGTATTCTGCAAATCAGTGTAGCGTCCTGCGTCATGTAATATTGGCTGGCGGTTATGTGGCAGAGTCTAGTTGTTTACAGACGAATCACAGACGTCCAGAAGTAGTGCACCGGAGTTATCATTGGCCCAGTCAAATAGGAACTCGCCTGTAACGAAATAAAAGCGTCAGAAATGAATACGTTACATTGAAGCCTAGCAAACAGTCAAGTTTTCCCGCGGTAAATCACCTCTAACCATCCCTAATAATTGGGTGATATACGTCTGGCATAACGAAGCTGTCTGCTGACCAATAACAGGCATCAAATATTACAATAGCGGTATTCTTATTGGCTCAGTCAAATAGGGCAACAGCTCCACGTACAATCGAACACCAGTAATATTATGAAAGTTGAACGTGCGTTGAAACCCAGCTAACAGTCAAGTTTTCCCGCGATAAAGTATCCTATCTAAGAATGAAACAAACCTGCCGATGTGCACGTAAGGTACTGGGGAAAAAATTCGCAAAAATATTTTTGTCTCAAAATCACGCTCGTTTTAGGCCAGGAACGGAATATAACATCAGTAGTAGGACACCATAAAACTAGACACAAAAACTACAGCAGTAGAGTCGCGAACATTTAACGAAAATAATACCCCTCGCCCCCCCCCCCCATTATTTGTAGAGTCTTTCGTGCACAGCTGTAGTTCCGCCTCGCAGTTAGTGAGTCGATGTTTTAAGTCTTGCATTTCTTAAGGTTCTACTCGCTAGTAACATAGGTGTGGTGTCGCAGTAACCTTATTGTCGTAGGCACAGTCAAGTGAGAGATGTCTCTTCACAAAGACACGCTGCCAATAACCATGAAGCACAGCTGCAGATGTGCACGAGAGGCACTGGAACAAACTGGGGCAAAATCCTTTTCCCAAAATGTTCGTGGCCCTAAATGTATGGTCTCCCTTTCGGCTAATACGTCTTGCACAGCTGCGTGTGGTGGATTCAGTGAAATAAGAATATTTTCCAACCTTGCAGGAGATGTAGGAGGTACTGGTCAAGTCGCAGTACATTAGCTTAATGCATCCCATGCGTAGTCAATCAGATTTCTAGTCGTGTAGGCCATGTTCTGTTTATTTTGACCATACCCGGTAGGGCTTAATTCAACCGACAAACCGATGGAGGATATTCCTCAGTAAATAATAAGCACAAGGTATGCAGAACACTTCGTGTCTAAAATTAATATTATCAATTAAATAAGCGTTTGAAGTTCGAATTTTGAAACGATAATTTCACAAAATATGTGAAAGTAAATTACTTGGAAGGTCAATTCTCTCAACATGGCTTTGCGATGTTAGGCTCCTCTGATCCATAGCAAATTCTGGTTACGACCTTCTACCATGTGATAATAACAGGGGTGGGCACCTTCCGCTTACATACAACTTTTGTAGCGGCAGGAAATTTGCATATTTGATGAAGGTTTATTGAGCTGTGTGACTAATGTAACGAAAATGATCCTCTTGTTGCAGTCTTCTAGGACCTATCGTTTTCGTTCTCAACGCGGTAAAGTATTAAATGTAACGTTACAGAGTCTAGAACGTAGGCAATACTGTGTACGTAAGTGTTTTCGTTGTTCTCAGCCTACAGGCGATGGTGGACATTCACTGTAAACAACATGTATCATGTTAAATCAGCTCACTGCCGCGAGTCCGCAACTGCGTTTTGAACTTCCATTTGAAAAAGAAACTGCGCATAAACTTACAGGAAATAAATTAATTAAAAATAATTTTTGTGTAGCTCAGGACATTGTATTAAGTACGTGTAGCCTGATAAGAAAAGATAATAAGTACTGAAGAGTTCACAGGAAACACATTCTAATCCGACAACCATTAGTATTAATGTTTAGCATGCATGATATTATTATTCCATACATAACTACCTATACATAGGGCCCGGTAGTTTTCGCGAAAAGATTTTTGCAGCACTTTGTTTCAGTGCCTTACGTGCGCACCTGCATCTTTGCTTTGTGGTCAGTGATTGGATGCCGTAACACCCAGCGTGTGCAGGTTAAACCTGCAAATCACAGACGTGTTGTGTCGCAGTTCTCCGTGTACGGATTTGCACAGTCAAATGAATAACGACTCTGCACAAAACCACTCTGCCAATAATCATGAAGTTGAGCTGCAGGTGTGCACGTAAGACACTGAAACAAAGTGGGGCAAAAATCTTTTCGCGAAAACTACCGGGCCCTAATAAATATATTAGTCACGCACACCAAAACACGGAAATTGATTAAAATTCTGATAATTTAAAATCCTACAGAAATTCTGCATTTTATGGAATAAAAAGTATTTGAAAGCTTACGTTGTTTCAGGGCCTAAAAATATCTAAACAAAATTTCAACAAAATCGTTCAGCCGTTTTAGTGTGAAGAGGGAGATATAGAATTAGCTAAACGCTAAATACCTATCACGCAGGAACCGTGAATATATCATATAGCCTGTGTCACTCTCCGGACGACAAACTATCTCTGTGCAAAGAATCTTGTAGATCCGTTGCTCCTTGCAAGGCCAAACAAGTAAACCAAAAAACACACGTTCGCAAGTATGCCAAAGTATGATAATGGTTACAATTTTACCAATTTTGAATTAAAACAAACATACTAACTATTAAGGATGTACGAATATGCATTTTAATGAAGAAGCATTAGTTAACGATAGTACAAAATATTCACGTATACAAAACGACAACGAATATTTTCAGTTTCAAACGTTATCAAAAATAAAGAATTATATTGAAATTTTTGTTCATTCACATATATTTTTTTATTTTTTTAATGATCTGAGCACTGGAATTTAAAACCAATTAAATCACAAGTTAATTAATACACCATCCAGCACGCTTTATTAAACACATCTGTACTTAACAAAGTAGCAATCTGGTTTGCCTCGCCAGTTTCTTCTTCAACATGAAGTTTCCCAATATCTCAATATTTTAGTGAAGTATACAGAGCTATTGTTGTTTGGGTTAATTTATTCACGTACGTTTTAAACACAAAGGTCAGATTGATTGGAACCGGACACGACTGTAACATGTGAGACGCTATGCAATGTTCTTCCAATTACTGCACTCACCGTGGTGCTCTACGTCCACCGGCCTTTATTACAGTCAGCTGTAAAATACCAACTTAACTTATAAACATTTTCAGGCCATTTCTAAAACTACAAAAGTGTAGGAATGAATGGTTAATTTAACTTTCACCTTCAACTAGTCGACTAATTCCAAAATAATGTGCTATTAAAGCCACGATTTTGTCGCAAATAGATTATTGCACCATTTAGTTTCAAAGCCTGGAGACCCGAAAAGTGACGCAAACCGTATCTATAGCGACTGCGGGTTAAAAAGTCAATAGCGATTGAAATAATTAAATTGGGAAGAATATTGCCGTAACGAAAGAACAACAAATACAAATTTTTACGTAATAATGCTAACGTAATATTATAAATAATATTGATTCGCGCATTAAACTATTCTGAAATTTGCAAGCGGTTAGCTTTGGTAAAAAAAAAAAAAAAAAAAAAAGCGTACTTTAATATTTTAGGCTTTTGAAATGTTAGTAGGCCTACATACTAAAAAAAAGTTAGCATATGTTTAAAAAGTTAGCATACGTTCGGAATTTGGCAGTGCATTGTCAAAATTATTTTCGACTGACTAAATCTGCGTATTAAAAAAAAAAATATATATATATATATATAGTATTCGTAAATATAGATAATCTGTAACTAAAACTGCACAGTCTGCAATTTTTGGCAAGTTTCTGGTGTCAGTAAAACTTTTACATCCAATTTTACATTAGACACAATTATATCGTAGTAATAAATGTTCATCTAGCCATCTGAGTAGTGAATTATATTGGCTTGCAATTTTACCTCAGTTGAATTTTTAAACGTAACTGTTTTAATTAGTTTTTTCGTCAGTTGTTTGTTTTAAAGTATTGATTATTTATTACTACGCAAGTAACAAAAAGAATAAAACAATATAAACTTGACTATATGTGTTTTTTTTACGTAGACTGCTTAAAAGTAAATGTGGATGTTTTAGAGTGCCAAAAATTCTTAAGAGAAAAGAAAAAATTAAACACTGTTAGCAAAGTCAAATGTTATGATTTCAAATGTAATGTTAATTAGAAAAGGAAGTGATGGCTGGATATAAACCCGTGTTGTCTGCGGCCGACAATGTATTTGATGTTACCACAATTTACTCTATTACGAAACGTCAGCAACATGAAGAATGAGTCCATTAGCTGAAGAATAAAACGACATTAGAGAAGAAAGCACTCTCCGACTTCACCCAAGACATTTTCCTTGTAAATGTTGACTCGTCATTTGACAAAATGAGTCTGTTTTGAAAAGATTTCTTCTTCGTTATTTGTCTTCGCTCCAGAAGTTAACTTCTGAAAAATTTGCTTTATTTCCTGTAGAAAGAAGTCGACGGTGGATTGCGTAGTTTGTACAGCTATGCATCTATACTCCGCTACTTTTCTGCTCTTTAACCATATTTTCAACTTAAATTAAATACTTTGGAGTGTAAATTTACAAATGTATAACATATTAACAATAAAAAAATAAAAGTTAACTGAAATAAAATCAAGCCCGGAATTTAATTGTCCTACCCCAAATATCACTATCTTTGCAATTTGATCTTATTAAATTGCTAACAAAGGTATGTATCATATTTTACACTCAATTTTACCACTATTAGTTTTCCCATACAATATTTTTATCGTGCATGTATAGATCTTAAATATCGCTTAAACGCAGGTTGATACGGATAACACAGTAATTGTACCTAAATTTACTTGATAATAGTTACAAATAACATTTTATACACTACTGCTTCAAGAAATTTTTTACTGTTTACGTGTCTCTTGTAAACTGAAATGAAAATAAGATAGTGTAGGTAACATTTAGAATAATTTCTGTAAAACAGATAATTCACGTTTCTCTTAGCAAAGAATTCTTTATAAATAATTTACTAAATAAATATACGTGTTTGGTTATCCAGTTCATCTGTTTGTTTCGATGGCTCTTTCTAAACTAATACCAGAAAACATTTTCTGAATACATAAAATGGTCGCTATATTATGTCTACTGTTTAAAGTACTATAGGTCAACGGAAGTAACTGATACAAAATTGAATAAATTGTCCTTCCAGTTATATTTCATATTTTTGAAAAAATGTCTATATAAAACAATGGGAAATAATAGGTTTGAAATTTAATGTGGGAAAAATGTCGCTTTCCACGTCTATATATAAGTAGTAATCGCGACTCTTAAAAGTCTGGCATAATTTTAACGTTTATCTATCCCTTAAGAACTTTGAAATGTTGTCGAAGAAGTCGAGATAGAACGCGCATGCACTTTTAATTTGAATGCCAGGCGATAAATACAATTCCAGTTGTTTATAAGACATAACCTGACGAATTCAGAACTCTCTCATCGCTAATCCAAACACTATTGGAGAGCACTTTTACTCGCTAGAAAACTAAATGATGAAGTGATTCGTTTCAAATTCATAATGGCCCACACAGTTCATCGTTCATTTCAGCATTGGAGAAATCTAAGTTTAGTTTGAGAAGTGTTTACAAAGTAAGACCTCGCTTCGCCTACACCTCACCACTCAGAACTACTCCAATAGCATGACATTGGGTATAACTATGTTTTATTCGAGTTTACTAAATATTTAGACATTTCTATTTGAAAACCAAATTACATTTTTCCATTTTTACATCAAATTAGCTCTTCGGAATGTCACCAGAATGACTTACTTTCTGAATTACCGAACAGTAAAATTCGTTAAATTAGTTTCACGAACTATGGTTTAAGATAATTTTAATATTAAACCATCTGTTTGCCTTACCGTAAAACAGTTACTGAATTACGGCATTCATTGATGTGTTTGACTATATGTACATTCATAAATGGTATTTTCTCAGAAAAATATGCGACCCGTTTATATTTAACAAAGTTAAATGTTAAGAGTGCGTGTTAGATAAATAAACGCCGAAAACAATTGAATTCTATGTTTTTTTCGAAGCCAATATGGGTAAAATACTTAATGACAATCCTAGATAATGGTATTTGCCAACTTTCTGTGTAAATATTTATCCAGAATTACTAATTCGTTACGCGTGATCTCTTGCGCCGCAGTTAAATGCACGAGGTTCTGGCGTCAGATATTGTGCCTCAGAAGTTCGTAACACTGGAAACAATTTTATTTAAAACGTTGGCTATATCTATTGTCTAGGATTGCTATTTTTTAATTTTCGCAAATTGGCTTTAAGAAACCTACTGTTATAGATAATGCTTTACCGTTGAATTATGTACCACGCCCTCTTAGGCTAAGTATCTCAACACAAAATTAATTAATCTGTAATGAATGTCAAACTAGCGGTTTAGAATAATTGTTGTGTAGAAATGAAAAGAATTTGCTAAAGACTTTTAAGCCATGGTTGTATCTTTTTTCAGGTAGTAACCGTATGCCATAATAGTAATTTTACTAATGATATTCAAACATACTCCCTTTCTGCATATTGTTGAATCGTAGATGAAATATTAAAAACGTAATGTCTACTACTCAACGAACCAGTTATTTATCCCGTTGATCTTTTATTTCAGACAGCGGGAACCCAAAAATATTTAACTACAAGCTTTAATTCTGTAGTGCTGAATACAAAATACTTGACAACGAAGTTCGATAAAGCGGAGAGTAAAAATAAAACTAACGAAATAAGTTTTATTTCTGTCGTAAGAAATGCGGTAAAACAGAGTTACAAAAATAGGTACGATTATTTCGTGAATTCTTCGGACAACGACATAGACTTTGCATTACTCTACACGCACTATCCACAGTCGATAACCCGTTTGCTACTAACTACACAAGCGGGTAGCGTGTGATATCCCCAAAAAATATTTCCTCAATTCTTACTGGCTTGCAGTCGCCGAAGAAGTGTCAAAGCATCTGTCGTCCAACTACAGAATTGAAAGCGAAGTATATGTGCTTGACTTTCAACATGACCTGGAATAAATACATAAATTAATTGTGCCTCTCTAGATCAAGAAAAGCCAAGTTTTCTTCTCGATAACTAAGCTAGCTTACAAAACAAAAAAATTTCATTATATTTTAGGTACTTACATAAGCATCATACTGACGCAAAGAACACGTAAACGTCTATATTGGTTATAGTAAGTATCATCGCCTGACAAAAAACAAATGTTATGCCTTTTCACTCCTTTATGTACCTTAATTTCACATCTTAAATACTTGTTCAAATATCCAAGTGAAAGGACAATTACGACGATAGCCCTTTCAGTCGAAGCAAAATCGATCATTCATTCATGTATCACCCCTGTACAGTACTGAGAGTTCGAATTTTGAAAAATTTTGAAACCTCTTGTTTGCCATTTAGCTAAATCAATCTTAAACAAAAATCATGCCACTATATAAAAATAAATTGGACCGATATGTAGGCCTATAGATTGTGAAACAAAAACACATTTTATCCTTTTTTTTTACCTCTATAAGGCCGAGTTCGGAAAATATATTTTAACGGTATTTTGGATATTTACAACAGCATCAATCTAAAACAAAGAGAACTTCGATACATCGATTGGTTCGACAGATATGGAGGAATAATGGAAAACACATTTCACGTATTTTCACCTCCTTAATTAAAGAATTTCGAAACGTCTTGAAGTCCTGTTATAGACATGTGTATACGTGACCAATTGAAGTAAAAGTCACGACGATACTCAATGTGTATTTCAGTGACATAAATGATTCATAAAAAAAATCATTTTGCCCGTTTTTACTGCTTGGGGGTAGAATTTAAAAAATCATTAAACTTATTTTTGGGTATTTACGTAAGCAACATTTTGAAGTGAGTACCAACTCTCTATCCCGAAGGATTCGATAGATATCGATAGTTAATCGGTAACACATGTAAGGTCTTTTTACCCCCTTAAATGTTGACTTTCAAAAATCCTTAAATTGGCTAATATAAATTTTTATGTATGTCCTATTAAAGTAAAAATCACGATGATTGGACGTCGTGTTCGAGCTATACCGACGTTTCTTCGGAAATACATTTCACCCTTTTTCATTCTCTTAGATGTCGAATTTCTAAAAATCCCATTTTGTGCTCGCCTACGACCTGAGAGGAACCGGCGCAAAAATTTCGCGATTCTGGGTTTAGTGTTTTGGGCTGCTGTTTGATATGTCAGTCAGTCAGTCAGGGTTCTCTTTTATATATACAGAGATAGAGACTGACTGCTAGAAATTCTATCAACACAAACATATTGAAAGTGATCAGACAAATAACCTGTCAACCTTGCAAGAAATATTCCTTGTAAACCTAACGACCGATTTTTATCCAAATAAGGTTTCATGATCCACAGTGTCAAATGCTTTATTAAGATCAAAGAACAACCCTACTGCAGTATTACCTTATCCAAAGCCTACTTAATACGCACATCAACAGCAGCATTAAGTGTAATAGTTTCAAGCCGTCATCATACTGAAAATTGCATAAAGAATTGGTATCTTCAAGAAAAGAAAATATACGGAATTTGAGGCAGCTTTCCATAATTGTAAAAAATTCGGAGTGAATGGGATAGGGCAATAGTTACTAACATGTTGTTCCAGTTCTTATAAACTGGGATTACTCTAGCAATCTTACGCCATGATAAGACCTATTAACAAATTCAGACACACATTTTCTTACAGATTTCTTACATTTAAAATATGTTATTTATAAGAAAATCTTCAGTTATATTAACTTTGTTCTGTAAAGTAGAAGTTATCACAGAGCTTTCCTGCACTGATCTTAGTTTGATGAAAAGAAAAAATACATAAATACATACATACGTACGTACATACAGACACTCATACATACATACGTACATATACATATATGACAAGAAAAATCATGTGTAGGAAATGTAGTGGTATCAGCCCGTGTTATTTTACTACCCAAACTTGGTTCAACTTGAACAAAATACTGACTGAATATTGAGACAATCTGGTATTTATATGAAACAATATCAGGAACCTGTTTTTCACTACAATCCAGTCTTACCTTGGCTGAGATTATCAGTGCGATATGATTATTTAAGGATTCTTAATTATTATATAACAGTGTTTCTCAAAATAATGTTTGAAAAAAATACTCGGGAACTTCATTGTTTTGGCACATAATATATTGGCCCTCAGAGACTCAATACGGGATGTAATAAACGTGTACAGGAGTTTGAAATATAACGTATTATTATATGAATTCACGAAATGTCTGGGTCTGTAGTGACATACTAGACTCCACTCCCTCTGTTTATACGAGTGCACAACCTGTGATTACATTGGCCACGAGCCTCTATAGGCTATGTTGTAATTTATATGTGTGACCGCTTTATTGGATGTTAGACACTCTATCACGGAACTGTTAATTACTGACCAGAAGCAATCTTCGTGGCAGACCATGACATTGCAGGCCAACATGAGACGTCGAGCGATCCTGGGCCGTTTGGATTCTAGTCGGCTGGCCAAAATATAGTGAATTTCACCCGTCTCTGCAAATAAAGAACCGTTCAAAGTGACCACGTGCAATAATTACAGTGAAAAGCACGAAAACAGTTGGGGTTAATTATCTATAACACTTCGGAATGTCGGGCCTAACATTATTGCATGACGATTATTTTGAAACAACACGACTGTCTGCTAACGAATAACAAACTCTGAGTCTCATTGACTCAGTCAAACTGAATGAGAAATTTTTGTACACGTCAACATTCGAACAAATCAGGCAAATTTTTTCCCACGATGTGCACAATCTGAAGAACAGCATAACAAACGGCCTATATTCAACTGTGTGAATAGGCAAGTTATTTTGGTTCTTGCTACCTTCTGCAGTTAATTTCCCAGTTTCAGTTCATGTTAAAACTTTTTTCATAAGTAATAAGCGAAGATTCAGCAGTTTATGTGATACCACCAGTTTCAAGGAAGAGAGAAAGTAACTTATAATTAAGGTAGTATTTTTTGTATGAAAACAATAATTGATAATTTAATTAAATTATCACAAAATGTGTTAAATTTTGTCTGTAGATATTTATTTATGAAATCTAACTACCATGCAAATAAAAAACGATTTAGCAGCAATGATTCTCTTGGACACATATATTCTATTTTGTTTTTCTCACACACAAATCAGACGCGAAAAAAAAAATCAGACTGTAAAAAATGTCTCGTTAGTTATATATTTGCGTTATGTTTCTGAAAGTTTACTTTTTTTAAACAACAAAAACCCTAAGCTGAGGATGTTCGCCGAAAAATTATTTCCACTACTCAGCATATGATAGAAAAAAAACAAAATTTAAGTCACCTTAGAAACATGGTAAGTCTCTGGTTCAACGGCCCGCAGGCTAGAATCTACATTTCTGTGTACACGTCAGCCTAAACAATTTGTACATCGACTGCTGCTCCAGTTTGCAATCTGTTTCAAGCAAAACCAGTTGTAGGTTGCTCGCGATAAAATTTGCTCTTTTGAAGACAACCTTGTCTAGAATAATAGTTAAAGCATATTATGTACTGTGGCGTCAGTCGTTGACTTCGGAGAATAGTACAATCTGTACACTTTGAGTATTTTTTCGATGTTATGTTTATATTGAAAATAGGCGGGAAACTATAAATTACTGTAAAGGAAAAAGAAAGCAGGGGTTCAAAAGTACTAACTATCCCGAACCATGGGATTCGTATTTTGATTCCCTTCGCGTTTGTTACTATACGTTATAAGTAGGGACCCCTTTTTTTGGCGAAAATAATTTTGCCACAGTTTGTTTCAGTGCCTAACGTGCAGACGTGCAATTTCGCTCAATGGTTATTGGCAGCGCGTCTACGTGAAGAACCGTACCTCATTTGACTGCGCCAACTATAATAACGTTTCCCAAACACCACGCGTCTGTGATTGGCCGGTAGAAATATCCAATCACTGAACACGAAGCAGAACTGCAGCTGTGCACATAAGGCGCTGAAACAAAGTGGGGCAAAATTCTTTCCGCGAAAAACAGGGGTCCCTAGTTATACGTAGATCAACTGATTTTTAAAGAATTTCGCACGAACTTATTTATGTCTTATTTTCATATTTACAGCTCTCAACTAAGATCTGTGATTGAATGCTTTTAACTCTCAGCTTTTTGGAATTATAATCGCAAATCTCAGACTTGTGGGGTCTCAGTAACCTGGTTCTGAATGATACAGTTGACGCCTCTGCAGCAGGACTGCAGATGTGCACGTAAAGAATTGGGGCAAGTTGCTACAAGATTCTTTTCAGCAAAACTCGAATTATTTTAGTTATACGTCTGGAAAACCTCATGACTTTGCAACGTCCTACTAATGACAAGAGTTCTGGTGTTAAGTGCGCGAGGAAATAAAAAAGCCGGTAAGTTTCGTTTTAACCAAGTAGCAGGATTTTACTGCCGTCTCCTGGCACGACCGTTATTATATAGGGTTTGTCGACATTGTTCTTAATGATTACATGGCAGCTAGTCGCAGCCATCGACCTGCACAAGGCAGGTGCCACAGGTGCCTTCTCACCACGATTAGGGTATTATAACTGGCATGATTTCGTTTATTTTACCAGCATAAAAATTACAAAAAAGTTCAAAGTAATGTAATGCATTTCTAAAAAGTAGTCCCTTTAATTCACAATATTATGTTAATTACATTTCCCTAAGATTTTAAAAAAGCCTTATTCCGGAATTATAAACTAGTATTCAAAATTTTTTTTAACAATATTGTATAAAAATATATAAGTTTACTACATCTTTAAATCTATTTCATTCTTTTAAATATGCTGAGGCTTAATGAATTATTATATGCTGAAGAAATATTTTTGTTATTCCTACTGTAAAGCTACATTGCCGTTGTGTCAATAATATTACTTTTTACTCTTTTATAGTACCTGGTGTGGGATGTAATCTGGCACCACCACTAATCACGCCTATGGTCGCAGCAATATGTGTTTTTTGTATTGCGTCAAAGGCGAAGGCATCGTCAGCTGTATGCCTCCCCCTCCCCCTCACTGACTTGTGACGCCTTAAACACTTCTAAACAATACTCGTAGGTGTCTCGACGCATGTACTGAAGATCCTCGGCGGTATAACCTCGACCTGTCGTCCTTCGCGGCTCGTTAACTTCTGTCCTAAAATTTACTGGCAAAACTAGGCCTGCACCTTTCTGACACTAACATCCCCGCCACTTGCCTTACAGGATTTGGTTCAGTTGGGCCAATCAAGAGATGGCTTTCGAAATATGGCCCCGTCCCAGTGGCGTATCAACTCCCTTTGGTACCCCGTGACGGACGCCGGTTGTAAACTCCCCCCCCCCCCCCGGGTCACAAGAGAAATTGTGCATCATATGGCCCCATATCTAGAGACATGAACTTTTCGCGAAAAGAATTTTGCCCCACTTTGTTCCAGTGCCTTATGTGCATGTCTGCAGTTCTGCTTCATAGATATTGGCAGCGTGCCTTTGAACTGTGACGTTTCTCATTTGACTGTACCAATCACAATAAGGTTACTGTAACACCACACGTCTGTGATTTGCGTGTAAAACCCCACGACACACG
>PNEQ01039915.1:0-28764 GCA_003012365.1 Medauroidea extradentata | reverse complement strand
GAAATTTAAACAATATAAAGTTCCTGAAAGTAAACTTCCATGTGCTACTTTGTTTCTTAGAAATATTATAATTTTGTAGACTGGGCAAGGACTGACATTTCTCGTTATAGTATTGCGAGCCCAATAAGCTCATGTCTGGTGTATGAGTGAGAGAGGTGAAGTTACGTATAATACTCTCCGCACTTTATATGTTACAATGGTGATTCGGGGGTGCTCCCCGAGAAAATTCTGGAATTTAAGGAGCAAAATAATGCTTATTTCAGCAGTTTTTTTTTCCCTAAAATTGACTATGCTAATGGTAAATATATTATTCATTTTTAAGTATGAAATGTTTCTAGTTTTCCGCCCCTTTAAAAAAGGGCTCCTCTCCCGAGAAAATATGGATTTTGAGGTGCAAAATAGTGTTATCTTAGAAGTTTTCGTAACTACAGATGGTTAAATATTACTGGAAAAAAATTACACATTTTTTTAGTATGAAATGTTTTCAATTTTTCACCGTTTTGAAATGGGGGTTCGGGAGTTCTCCACCGAGAAAATTTTTGATTTCAGGGTGCAAAATATGGCTTTTTTAAACTGTTTTCGCAACTAAATTAAGAAATTTCTGTAAATCAAAACATTATACATTTTTATATGAATGTTTTCAATTTTTTTTTGGAGGCTTAGGAGGGGGGGGGGATTCGGACCGCCACTAACCCCCCCTTGGCTACGCCCCTGATTGCGCGTGTGTGCGTGCGCTCATTTTATCTCCTCCACTGCTCTTTTAAGCATATTTTCTAGCGACGTAATTAAATTCATATCAAGGAAACTTTCAAATATATACATAGTTTAACAGCGGTAAACATGTTCTCTATTTGTAGCCTGAAATATGGTAAGTATCCCACGCTGTGTATGGGTTAAACACATCCCCTGTTTTTAGGAAGTTTTTTAACAGTGTACATGGAGCTTTTATTTTATTTTTATTGATGGCAAGGACTTATCTGGAGACTGGCTGTGCACATAGTGTTTGTTGTGGGCTATGAAGGAACCACCCCCCCTCCCACCAACTATGGTAAGGGGACTTGAGGGGAGGGTGGAGGAGACGGCCAAGAGCGCAGATATTGGAGCAGTGCTGGGAGAGGATATTGCCTCACGTCTCCAAGACAAACAGTTCGCTCCTGCCGTGAAGAGGCTCAGTGAAGGCACAGTCCTTCCACACGGCTCCTTACCCCGCTGTTCACAAACACACTGCACAAGAGTCTGGGTTTTAAAATATATATGTTGATAACTATCAAAGAAATTATTATATACTCGAAAATGTCAAAATTAACGGAAATCAATCTCAAAACATTAACTTCAAAATTTCTATTTATCATCAAGTCTCAAACATAATTTAAAATGTATGTGTAAGTAACACTGCAATAAACTGTATGATCCAGAAGTTTCTTTAATAATTATAATTCTACAGAAACATCGTTTACAGTGTATAAAATGTACCTTATTACAGTTACCAAAATAAAATATTTAATGTTTTGATTCTTAACGGAATGGAACCAGGAATATTTCGGTAAAACCTATTTTCTGTCATAATGTATTTTCACATGTTTTTATTTAACTTGCAATGTTAGTACGTAAGTAAGTTGTCCGTTTCAAAATTCGCGAACCATTTTTCAACCACTTGCTGATATCCGATTGGCCAGAAATTTGGCATACTCATGTAAGTTCGTTGACAATGCAATATTATGGTATTACGTTGCATATATATTATTATATTACTAAAAATATTTGAAAAGTAATAATAATTTTTACGAGTTTTTTTAAAGGTGGGGTACGTGCTGAGGAGCTGAATGACAGAGAGTGGCAAACATACACTGTCAGTAATGTACCAACCTCGAAGCAACCGACGCACCCCATTTAATTAAATGCCTTTCCCTTCTATTCCGGAATATTTGGGAGGTTGGACCAATATTTCTGGGAACAACATGAGTAAACAAAAAAAAAAATAAATAAACATCACCGCAACGAAAACAGCGCCATAAATGCTCGAAACAAATATCAAGGAGAAAATATTACCAGTAATCCTTTCGTCAACGACATAGAAGTGAACAAGCAAAGCAGTAGTTGTGTAAAGTTCTCTGACAAACCAATAAATCCGTTCCAAATATTTAAGATTAAAAAGTAAAAATGTAACTAAAAGAAAACCAATTTAAAAAAAAACTTAAAAAAAAAATGAACGAAAAAGTAAAATACAAATTTAAGTTACATTTGTCATATATGTATGTAGTAGGTATATTCTCGGTTCAGAATAACGCCATTCTTGGTAACTCATCACCATAATATAGGCGTAAGTAAATAGCAATATGTTTATTTTAAAAATATAAAATTTACATATTTCATATTTGAAGGTCTATATTTATACACGTTCCTAGAACCTACCTTTCTACATACGCCTATATTACGATCATGAGTTACCAAGAGAGCGGTTATTCTGGACCTAGAAAAAATTATGGCGTACATAACTTAAATGTATATTTTACTTATTAGTTCATATTTACTTTTAATTCAAATTTTTAATAGCTGTTTATAATTTCGTGTGCCACTATAATTTCACTTAAACAAAATTCGTATGGCAGAGTTTCATAAGTTCGATACTTTATAATATAATGTATTCAAAATTTGATGTGCGCATAGCAGCATTCTTTACAGCTTGTTGGATGCGTGCGGCGCGTGTGTGGCTTGGCACATTGCAGCAAGCCAACTATTATGCTGAATAACTGCATTTTCCAGTGCAACTATATCTTCGGCCGACTAGGCTGGGGCGTCTGTTTGGTACATAAAATTTCGTACATGTATTATATCAGGTGATCATAAAAAAATGTGTAGTGATCTCGGTGGACTTCTCCACAGGTCCCCTGGCGACAAACCAGTAACAATCCAGTGGCAAACCAGTTACAGCTTTGTAAAAATCCAGTTACAATCAAGTGACAACCCAGCAACAACCCAATAACAATCCACTGACAACCCAGTAAAGAAAATACGCGTTATAGTATGTACAGTGTTAGTTTACCTACTTGTCACATTTTTCTTCTGAGAAGAGCATCTTAGACAGTGTTGCAGAGAACCAGTTTTTTTTTTTTCAGGAAGTCAGGATGGGTTTAATGTGAACACAATAGAGTTGCCAGACAATTTTCTCAGAACATAAAACTCAAAATCAGGCAAACTCATACAGTACTATAGAAATACCATAGCACATTGGAGATGTGTGACCGCCTAACTGCTAGGCAACTTGTCTGGCGAGACAACAAAAAATACTGCGTTCAGTGCACTGCTACACAAGAACCAACAGTTGTAGACGTGTAAGAGGTTGAAGTTAATATTTATAAAGTTGGCCACGCACAATCTACGCAACTAAGTAGACAGCAGGGTGACCTCATCAATGGCGTAGGGGATGAAGCACAGCGTAAAGATGTTCTAAAAGAAAATAAAAGTAGTAAGAAAGATGAAGGTTTAACGCTTGGCAATGTAACAAAGCTGCTTTGATGACAGCATGACTGCTCCGTGAGTACTTTTCTAGAACAGACAAGCTATGTTACTGATTTCTGGCTGCGGAAGATTAATACGTTTTTGACCATAAATTAATGCACCAGCTTCATGGGTATTGCGCTCAGTTGGATCAGGAATGCTTGTTTTTTAAACTACTATCCACGGTCACAATGTTCTTATCTACGAAAAGGAAATGCACTATATAAAATAACTTTCTAGTTGGATTCTTTCAAAGCATCACGGATACTGCAAGTACTATTTGTGAAATACTCCAGTCTGGCTACAAAAACCCTTTTCGCATTTCTGTAGCAGGTACAAATGTAATGCTCAAATTGATACGAAAGTAACCGAAATTTCTACAGTTTACATAAGTACAGACACTCCCACAAATAGATAATAGTTTCGCCGATTATAGCCCCACACTTCTAGCGGTACAAAAAAAACTGCGCGCTACTCAAGAGATTTGCTTGTAGCAGATATGTGGCATTACGTGTGTATATGTGTGTGTGTGTGTGTGTGTGTGTGTGTCAATGTAGTACTTATCATTATCTTTTGCTTCAGTGAGTCTAAAGGCCCTTTCACACGATAAAATGTTGTTTCAAGTTTCCATAAAATTTATTGAATGCAATTCCTTTAATGACATAACAGCGGCCATTTTGTCTTTCAATGTATTGATTGTCTTCAATTTTCTCAAAGAATTACGATTTGAACACGTTTGAAATTTTCATGAATTTAAATATTCAGATAGTAGGTTTTTATGACATTTATATTTGAAATAAAATATTCACTGAGTTCTACAAGCGAATTAAACCATATTTTAAAAAAATGCGCCCGTTCAATTTTTTAAATAACGTACACGAACATAATAAAAATTGTTGTATTTGTTTAACCGAATATTTTTTGTCTTTTGCAGGATTAGTAGGTAATTGTAAAATAGCTAATTTATTAATTTTGCATCATTTGTTTACAAATTGATTGTGTAATAACTTTATAACCAGTAATTCCAATGTTTATTGAATCAATTTTCTTGAATCGTTGTGCTGTTAAGTAAATTATATTCAAGAAATTGAATTCTTTGACAGTGTGAAAGCGCCTTAACGCACAAGACAGCTCAGGTAGGCAAAGTTATTTTGTATGACAGATATATAGCGTGTATATTGCTCTGAGTCCTATTTCCTGACTTGGAGAAATGCTGTAACATTAATTTATTTCTAATTTCTCTTATAGATTGTCCCTGACTATGCTACTTCCAGTTATGCTGGAGCAATTATACATGTTAATTAACAGTATTTCTCGTTAGGGCGTGAATAATGCCTTTTTAGCAAGACAACTTCGTTCCTTTCCTAAAAATTTGTTTCGAAGGAAGTTTGCACGCTCAAAGATAAACATGTGAAAAAAAATCATACCATAGAGAATTATTGCTTAAAATAGAGTATAGGAGCAGACAATACATTGAGTCACTGATGGTTTTTATATATTTATAAACTATTATGCCACTAATATTTGAACATCAGGAATATCAATTTTATCATCTTTTAACATTTAATTAAGTACAATGCAGATTACCCATCATTTATTTCCAAAATTTGTGCGCATCACTATCAATTTGTATGTTATTGTCAGAGTTAGGCGATGTTTAACAGTATGGAAAAACCAAATGGAGTGAAATAGAATGATTAAGCTACCGGTTTTTTTTTCGAAACCGTTAGTTTCTGCGTGGAAATATTTATGCCAATAGGTAATTCAAACTTTAGAATATCTACAAAGACTATAGGGCTACCGAAAATTGATTAATAAACTGAGAATTGTTGTTGGATGTACGTCATTGATAGGGAATGTTGCTGAGTCGCAGAAAAACCAAAGTTAAATAAATAGTTGTATACAAGACAACACTACAGATGCGATATTTAGTGAACTGGTCTATGTTCCTGTCTTCGCGCCCACGAACAATCTGTGGAACTCCTGCGTAATGACTGTGAATTATAGTATGGCTGAACTGTTCTGTCTGGCATCCCTATTTTAAATGGTTTTAAAGTGAACAAAGATGACTGCTAAAATTACACAACAGGTATTGCCACGTTTAGGTGGGAAAGCAAAAAAAAAAGAAATTGTCTTGATAAAGTATAAGAAATCCTTAACCGTTTAAATTAAAAATAGTATTAATATATTACATTACTTTAATTTGTTTGTTATTAATAAACACCCAATGTCAGTTTTAACAAGTGAACTGGGGTGTTATGAAAAGAAAGCGCTGAATTTGGAAGTTCTCCTTCTGTTGTAACCACTAGAGTATGAAAGATGGTATGTCCCTGGGGGAAACAAGTACTCGTGTGATCAAGACACTTTAACCCCATGCAATTAATATTTTGAAACGGCACTACGTTCACTAAGCTTCGTTATATGCACTGCAATCATAAACGACAGAGGAACTGTTAAATAAGAAATTATATTTCATGCATTCTCGTGAATTAGATAACCCTCTCTATCCTTATATACTTTAGTCAACAATCTAAGAGTGACATTTTGACAATAATGTTTAAGTTGCGGTCATCACACTCTCGCGAATGCGGTTAACCGTAAAATGTTGTCTAAATAAAAATGTAAATAATTAATCCATACGCAGTACTGTCACTAACCATACTTAAGCTAGAGCAAATGTTTAGCGCTGTTACTTCACTAGTCTGGTAACACCAGTATATATCTGCCTATTTCCTAAAAATGTACACGCACGCTGCAATTTAAGTACAATAAATAATTGTTAGAAACCTACTTTCTTAACACTCCTTTACATCGGTATGGCAAGATTACACATTATTTTTACAGTGTACAATGCAGTGGGAGAAATGTGAAGGGTAGCTACTCATCGTGTATTGCCCAAACTATTTGGGCTTTTTAGGTATACGTTACTAATGAATAATGTTTCTACAGTGGTTAGAAGTAGTCCTACGTAAAAAATTCCATAAGGTTATTTCAGGTTAGGTTATGTTAGGTTAGTTAATTTTAGGTAACCTAACCTAAAATTAACTAAACTAGCCTAACTTTTTTTGCGTTGGACTACTTCTAACCACTGTAAACCGTTTTTCATTAATGAACTTCACCTCTAAAATCAATAGTTTGGCCGGTATACGATGAGTAGCTACTCTTCACGTTTATCCATACATGTTGATGTTTTACCATGGGTTATATATACTTCGTCAGCGGATTATCTTCACTGTTCCAAGCAGAGGCAGTTCGGTTCGGCTTGCCATGGCTCGGTGCACTTGTACAAAAGACAAATATTTTCACGAGGAATGTTGTGCTATCAGAGATCTCATTGTGGGAAGTTGTTGGGACCGATCAGTCCCCTCCCCCTGCCCCAAGAGGACGGATGGAAGGCTGCGCATGAACGGTTGCATTCCAACGAGCAGGCATTAAAGCACCAGCTTTGTTCGGAGCCATCCATTACGATAATGAGTCTTCTGCCTGGATAAATGGGAATCTGGTGTTCCTATAACGTCTGTGCCTTGCGCGCTCGTTATGTTGGTACGACTGCGAGGCTGCAGGTGACGTCGCTGGAATTATCGTGGCTCGCACCGAGTTACCTCGGGCTTCTCCCTCAGGCCATTGTTCCCAAGAGCGCGTGGGTCGCCTTTAACTTTCACGCTACTCGGAAATACTCGGCAGCATTCGTTTATCCTCGGAGAATAGGCATAAATGCAGTCCAGAAACAACCGCATAATAAGCACACTTCGTGAATCCTGAGCTGAATTGGAGACGAAAATGTAAGTGGCAAAATGTTGTACAACGACATTTTACGTGCACAACGTGGCAACAGTGCACGGAGAATACCTCTTGTGATCCACGTCCAGGTATTATTTTACGTATGTTATGTCGAGTACGCCTATAATCATGTTCGGACAGCTCAGGATTTTAACCTGCATCCATAATATGCGGGTCCGAACAGTATGTACAGTAAGTGTGCTATATGTGAAGTGCAAGAGGGGACTATCTACATGGCTATGTTACCTCGTCACCGTAGAACATTTTACCACTGACGTTTTCTTCTCCAATTTAGCCAAGAATTCGCGTTGTGTGCTCATTATTAGTTTGTTTTTTCTGGACATTCTGTATATATTGGCGCATACGCACACCTCACACCTTGCTAGCGTAAATATCACTGGTTTTCGGAACTGTTAACGGATAAGTTGAAGATATTATTTCACGTGGGTAAAGCGTTTTAAAAGTATTATTGGGACGCCACTGTTCGCTTTGTTTAAGGTTAATTCTACTACAGGTTAGAAAGGAAATGTGTTTTCTTATGGGAGAGTTTGGCACAGGAAACATTTCTGCCGCTAGTTTCTCTGCTATTGCAAAGGGACCAGAAAAATACGAAACTGTAGTAAAAATAAATTTTAATAGGCTTGGAAATTACAAAAGTCATTTAACTTAATTTAAAAGTGAAAATATACCAATTTCGCATTTTAAATTATGAACTTTATGTAGCTTAAAATTCAAGAAAACTCTATGATTGATCAGTTTGCTCCAATTACCGATACCAGCGCTCAAGCGGCAGAAACTTTCCCTGTGAAAAACATTTAACATTGATCTTTCTAACCTAGTAGAATTAACCTTAGCTATGTGCGCAACACGTATTATGTCTATACGTTACTTATACCAGGAATACTGTACCTATGACTGTTACTAACGACAGAACTATCTATTTACCATTTACTCTATTCTCATGTTTAACATTTGTCCGAGAAAACTGGCTAACGGAAGTTTTGCGTCAGTTCTGTCTACATAATGAAAACAATGCCATCCAACAAAAACTACAGTTGAGACACCTCTTGAAAGAGACACGTCATTCCACAAAATCTGTTTGTGTAGATAGTTTCTAAATAAAACGATTCAACACTGAAAGCAAAAATATTTTGTCTCGTAAAGTGTCTTCCTTCTTCTGCTCTACCCCCTCGCCCTTGCCTCTCATATACTGCGTAATGAAGTATGCAAACAACAAGCCAACCATCACTTACACTGATTTACAGCTGTGGGGGAAAGCTTGTGGGGGAATGGTCAAAAGGAAGGAGGAGACGCGTATTATATATGGCGCACGTGTGTAGACTTAAAATATTCCTAGTGGTAGCAAAACCCTTGCAAATCGTCTTTCTGAGATAATTTATATTCCTAGAAACAAAGGTACGTTATTATTCCTCACTAAAATAAAATATAAATATGAAGTGAATTAGAGCATTTAATATAATACTGACTTAATTACACAACGAAGACAAACGAAGTTCCTTACTGTAAAATTTCAATAAGAAATCTACACAGTGAATTAGAGTACGCGTACAGACACTTCTCGATTTAAAAATCGTCTTATTACTAACACGGATTTAATTATAATCATGTTATCTTCAATTTTTTGTTTATTGTACTGGTAATATATATATATATATATATATATATATATATATATATATATATAAACTGAATTATGTACAAATGTAGCACGTATAACTGATGCAGAAATTTTATGTATTTGCTAAATTAAACCGGTGTTAACAGTAACATAGAAGGATAATTAGAAAATTGTTTAAATTTCCAATGATTTGAATGTTAATTCCGCGTATAATCGTTTCCTACATACTTTATTATATGTACATTGCAATTTCTCAGTTTTTAAAGTATTGGAAAATGCAAAAAACAAGTTCTACCATTCAGTGTTTGAAAATCGTACAGTCAAACTTTGATTTTATTGAAACCTAAGATTTACGGTTCGCTTGAATTTTATATTTTACATTTCACTTGCTGCACTTTAACAATTTTCTTTCCTTCTCAGCGGTAGCTGGTGCGTTGTTGCCATATTGGGCGTCAGTTGTTGAAGGCCGTACTACAGGGCTGTGTGCTTGTTGACTGTAGGGACGACCGCGGTGACCATTCGCCTCCCACCAAGGCGATCCGGGTTCGATTCCCGGTGGGGTCGGTCCCCGGATTTTCGAATGTGAGAATCGTGACGGACGATTCCGTTGGTCGGCGGGTTTTCTCGGGGATCTCTCATTTCCCCCGCCCCTTCATTCCGGCGCTGCCCCATGCTCACATCATGTCACCCCTCACCAGCACTAAAGACCTCGATGTTGAGCGCTGACCATCATCTCTCACTCACTCTAGTTGACTGATTGTCTGTTGTTATCGCTTATTAATGAGAAAATGAGTAAGTAGCCAGTCATGGTAATTGGTCCGCAGTTCGCGCATCACTTGTATACACTTATGACTATATGTAGCCCAGGCTGGCAAGAATCCGCGAGGCGTTAATCATCTTCCTGCCGCTTGTTAAAATATGTGCATGTTTTGGACTATTTCGCGACCTTTGACAGCATGTGTCATTACGCTAGAGATCTTTGACAAATTCACTAAATTTTTCTTTACCACTGAAAAACTCTTTAGTAACCTGTATAGCTCTGTGGTTGTGAACCATAAGTAGGCCTGCCAAAATAGGTAAACATCATCGATTCCATGTTGAACGTCGCGGGCGTTCTTTATCGACCATCTGCGATACTTCCAATCTAATAGCCTCACCTTTCTATTCGGCAGAAAGTCAAACGACTGTAGAGGAATAATTAGCCACCGCACTGGTTCCTTGAATCATATTCCACAGTACATCGCTGCATAAGGCACTTTTTATAGTACTCGTATAATAATGAAATACTTAAACTGCCATACTTCAGGAATTTGCATGGACTTAAAGGAAAACGAGTACTTTTTAATAAAATGTCATACTTCTTTGTGGCGCACTGAGTTCGTTAAAACATTGCGTAAGGTTTGTGTACAGATATACATAGGTACTTTTACAACTTACTGTGATCTATAAATGATTCCTATAAAGATTGTTGGTATAGTGATAACTGTTAAGATATGCTGTCCTCTTTAAAAATGTTTGCATACGGAAATGTGTTAGAAAATTATTTGTTCGTTTTATTAATGTTGCATTAATATATTTTAATTGTGCTTTACGTCTCGTCGACAGCGAGATCATTAGAGATGGTTACACGCAGCACAATCTCATAAAGTGGGAAGGAAGTCGGCCATGACATTTCTTAAGGCTCCATCCCAGCATTTGTCTGGAGCAATTTCTGAAAACCACGGAAAAACCGAAATTAAGGTGGTCAGTGCCCGGCATTGAACCCGGGTCTTCCCGAAAGTGAGTCCGCCGTTATACCATTATGCCACTTCGTTCCGTAACCAATTTGTACGAAACCTGTATTGTATGTGTTTACTACATGTGAATCTTTCAAATTGTATATTTATTATGATTTGTTATTTTTGTGTGTCTTATAATTACCTCCAGCATTATTATAAATGTATATATTTTTTACAGCATTTTTCAGCAAGGTTTATTTTAAAAATTTAATTTCCATTACACAATTATTTTATGCTCGTAATGATTATACTAATTTAACTTTTAAATATGTTGTTATGCATTTATTACAAGGCGGTATTATTTAAAAAAAAAGTGTAATGATGTTACAGTTTTTAAAATTATATCCTGGTGTTCGTAACTTTGTTTTATTTTATTAATACGATAAAAAATTAAATATTTAATTTTCCGAAATTCTAAATATATTCTAATGAATTTTATTGTATAATACCAGGATATCATATTAATTTTTACTCGTGAATGTCTTTAATGGATAGAATTGGCTTGAGCTGTTTAAATATCAGAGGTAAAATATAAACTTCTAGAACTTTTAATTGTCACACTTGCATGGCAAGGGTGCTCATGAAATCCGTAAGTCCTGATTTTACTTTTTATCATTATTTTGCCTGGAAAGTTGAAGCAGGCTACGCAGCACAGAAACTTTCGTTATTAGAAACTCCACTCAACTGAAATCTTATAGTTGTTTTGAAATATGTCAGGTTTTTTTTAGACATAAAATCAATATTTTCTTAAAACGACAAACGTTTGATTAGTTATATTTACATTCAGTATAGTTGGTAAATGATATTCGGTTTATAAGTTGTATAATCGTTGTCTTTTTCACAGTGGCAGTGAAAACCTGTGTACTCTTAATGAAACAAATCAATATTTACATGACGGTAAGGTATTTCTTCTTGTTCCAGTCGCTAATGAGAGGCGCCTTAAGCCAGCAGAGTGCTGTGATTCTCATATGCATGGCTATCGACAGATACATCTGTATGCTGCACCCAGTTCGCTATCACAAACACTCCAATAAGAAGGTAAGTTATGCCCACAGATTTGTTTCGAACAGCAATTAGAAATATGTTTTTAATTGGGAAAAAATGTATATTGAAACCACGTTAACCGATTGACAGAGAACAATTGCCTACATTTTTTTTTCACATAATTTGGTTGGGCTGGCTTAATGCCACTATTACAAGTGTAAATTTAGCTGACTCATAAGATCTTCTCATATCTTCGTTGTAAGATGACGTCCCGTAAAAATATTAATTGCTATGTATATCATCTAGGAAGAATACAAAATCAGTTTGTATTTTTAAAAATTGCAGTAAACGAAGAAAATTCCCGTCATTTTAAGATTTTTTCTGAAAAATACTAAGGAATTTCTTTTGTATTTTTTTAATCATTTAGCAAATCTTATTGCGGTGTAAATTATGACATTCGATTAAGTTATTTAGTTAATGTTATTTGTGTGTTCCCGTAACTTGCAATTTTTGATTTAGGTGCCACTATGGGAAGACTATAAGCGTCAACTATTTTCACAAGTGAAATAGGCCTACGTAGCCACGAGTAATTTCTACAAAACCAACACTATGTCGTACAAATATAACATTTTGCAATTTTTCCACTGAAAAGCCCTTAATCACGCCTATAGAATAGCAGATTTGCAAGCGTAACTTACGTGTTGAGAATTTAATATCAGAGGAATATTTTCTCGCTGAAAAATATGACGTTATTGTCATTATGATGGAAATAATGTAACGAATGTTTGGAAAATATTACATTAAAGCGTGCAACTTTCAGATGATATAAAATGTGTCGCGATGTGTAGCTAATTTTTTAGTATTAACTATTTTATGGACAGTAAGAATACGATTATTACTATGAGGTTTTCTTCCTTCATAAAATATTAATTTATCTGGGTTAATAAATCAACCTCATTCCTGCAATTCGAACACTAGTCGTTACTGGAAAAACTATTTGCGTCAATAACCTTAAAGGCAATGTTTTTGGCGTTTCTTCGAATTTAAAAATGACCATATATGTAAATCCAGGATATTTTTCTTAAGTGATAGTTGAACACTAGAAAAGTATTTTAGTGTTAATTTATTTAATTTTTATATTTTCTCAGCATTTAGTTTTTCTCCATAAACATTAAACATGTCTATTTTACTTTAGAAAACAAATAGTTATTGTTTAAGATTACATTGCATGTTCAAGTATATTTTGCCGGAAACCGCCACATCTATTGTCACAAAAAGCTGTATAACAAATTGAAAACAATTATTTCCATCTGACTGACTATGAACTTAACACACAATTTTTCTAGCTCGTCCAAATACATACTTTGAGTCATCACAATATTCTCATTATTTTCGAAATTTGAAAGAAATGTCGTTAATCGAACTTGCAGAATAATTTTCCAGTTTAACGAAATGTTCAGTGTTAAAGCAACTGTACAGTACGAAATGTTACTATTTTAATACATATTCATTGACATCACAAAAACGCTATCGAAAATAATTCCATTAAGATTATTATGAATATGTGTAATAAATTTTTTATTTAAAGTCTATTACTTTCTAGAAAAAATAACGTTTTATTCCTGTAAAATTATCCAATTGCTTACAATAAATAAATTAATTTTTTGGGCAGTAAGACTTGCATAACATAAAGTGTTAAAATCTTGCACCATTCATTTCCTTCACGAATATCATGTGTTACAGCGCTTTCATAAATATGGTTTGATGTTCAAGCGAATTAAGTGGCCTGTCATAATTGAATAGTGAACAATTAATCTTGTCGATTGTGAGAAAGTCTAGTTTAATTAGATGCTGAAACGCAGTACATTTTAATAAAGATTTGATGCCTGCTAGTTTATACTAAATATATTAAACTTCGCTTGTAAAACAGGCGCTTGTGTGTCTACCTCGAGCTTGGAAACACACCTGGCCAACTCAGTGAAATTTTACACGTCAAAATATTACACACAAATATCTCATACAGATTTGTGAATGTATGTGCTTGTACATACATGTATAATCGCATATTTATGTTCGCGTACATATTTCACGACTCGGGGGATTGTGTATAGAGTTTCTACGAGGGAGCTTCTTCAGGTAGTCTCTGTCTATTACTGTACTGTATATAGCAATAAAACTCTCTAAGCCGGCATGGGTTCTGTGATTGCTAAAGGCGTTTCCTTCTCTGGGGTGTCAAACTTTTCTAATAACCTCGGACTGCCTGACGGGCCTTCGAGTTTTTTTTTTTTTCCTTTCTCCTTCGTTCAGCTCTCTAGTCCTGGTGTAACAGCAAGGTTTCCTTCAATCCAGAGGATATACATGATACAGCTGACTGGTGAAATCTTCTTCACGCTTCGCGAAAAGAATGGAATAAATATATTTTTTTTTTTTTTCGTTTTTAAATGATTTCTGTGGAGAAGTTTATTTTTCACTCTGACTAAGGTTTAGAAAACCTGGCTAAGTCATGCGCTCGCATGTGTGTACCAAAATACAACACGCGAAAAAACCTCCTATATAGCCGACAAACATTTAAACGGAAATGCGAAACAGTTAAGCACCAAACTGTTCAGCTTACTTTCTGCAGGTTGTATAGGGTTGCGAGAAATAACATTTCGAACGATCGAAAAAGCCATCGGTTATTAGAAATACATTACATGATCTGTCAAAAAAAGAGAATAACCATTTGTAAATTTTAATTAAGGTCCATTATGTAATTGAATAGATGTACAGTCTATGCGTGTGTTCCTCTACAAAATTATATAAATCCGTTTATCTTTTCGACGAATTTCATTGGACAAATAATATTTATTGAGAATATTTGTGATTAGCCCGTTTCCATATCTTATGTACATTTTAAAGTTGGCAGCCATTTAAATATTCAGGGTGTTATATCATATTTTAGAAAGTGGTGAACGGATTGATACCAAATCGTTAGCATTTCATCAAATATAATTTCATAAAAGTATGTTGTCGTAGGTCCACAATTTTGAAATCCAGCCCTACATAAATGCATAAAACCTTTATATCTTATCTCAGAATTTACTATGTATTATAACTTTTACAGATTGTTTGAAACCAGCAAAGACTGTTGTTTCTCACATGTGTGTTTGTACATACCACATGTTATAAACCAATATATAATTTGCACATTTACAATATAAATTTTTATACATTAGTAAAATATTTGAAAGATTTTTTAATATTTACTACGATTTATTCCCTAGGTAATGTTGTATTTGAGTGTTAAGTTTTAAGGTTCTGTCACCTTAACGGATGGCATTTGTCTAGAAGAACGACGTAATATTAGGCAACAGTCTTCGATTAAACATGTCATCAGGGATGTTAAAAAATGGAAAACTACCAGAGGAATGGTGGAAATGTAGGTTGGTTGGATGGATGGTAAGAGAAAACACATTGCTTTTGGAAGACCCGTAGGTTATCTAAATGTCACAATTTTAAACTGGGATGTTTGGACTCGGGTTTGCGTGAGTGGGACACAATACCAGAGCGCTACTGGTGTCGAAGACTTGCGTATGTAATGCCGTATCACCTCTATCTACAAGATTATATTTCTCCTTTGTTACGAAACTTTAAAGATGACTCTAAACTGTTTAACTGTAGGAGGTATGTTGTAAAATCCAAGGCATGTTTTTAAGTGAATATCTTTGGAATAATGATAATATTTTCACCAATAAGTTAAACCAATCCTACTTCGTGATACTAAGACTTCCAACTTCAGTATCAGAAATATGTTAAACATTTTAATTGTGATCTGATAAGTGATATATGTGACTTATTGCCGAAACTAAACATCCTTGCTCTCTGTTGATAACCCAGAAAACTGCGAGCACAGATCCTTCCCAATTGTGTGTAGCCCGCAACGTTGTTTATTACGATATTTAGGTATATCACAGCACGGTCGGTTTACCATTCAGCAGCCTGAAAAAAAAATGGTCTGAAAATCATATTTTTGTAAGAGTGTTCGAACTTTAACTCATAGGGGCATAATTTGAAGAGCGAATACTTTTTTTAAGTATACAAATATTTAACGTTAAGAACTTTCGTCAAAACATTGAGCAGTTGTAGCTCGATGCAATTTATTTTATGCACATATAGGGAAGATCATTAACTTGCAGACACGAAATGTCCTACGGAACGTTATAGGCGTCTCTCGCAGGAAAACTTACCTTCATCGGTTGGCAAACTCTTTGGCGTGTGTCGTTTCCACGTCCCGCCAGTCACTGACTTTCAAGTACTAGTCTTGTTAAACGAAACCAAATCCAAATTTTCACTTTTTGCTCTCCCGGTGATAATAATAGAATATATTGTATGAGGAGGGTAACGAGGGCCAGTGTATCTGAGAGCCTGTAGACTACTGATTGTCCTGGAGAATGACATGAGATGTGGCAGTACGCAGGAGAGGTGCCTGGATTCTCCCAAAGATAACGTATGAATAATTACTGGATACCTGTTGTATGTCTCATATTTCGGATGGAGAAGTTTTAGTAAGTTAATTTATCACTATTATTTCACTCATTGAAGTTACTGAATTGCTTCTAGAGAAATCAGCGAATAACATCTGCTAATCGCCGAACAGTCACTATTAACAGTGCATTTGTTGTATTTATTTTAGTCAGAGGCGTGTGTAACTGGTGATCATGTACCCTTATTATGCGTGCAATACAGAAATAAACCACAGTATACTTAGCCAAACCCCTGTACTTCTTCCCGTTACAATAATTGTAATCACACACATAAAAAACAATAAAGTCGCAAAAACATTTAGGCTCTGTTTCAAGTGCATTTATCAAATGTGGGAACATTAGTTTACGAAAATGCAAATACCTTGCATCGTGCCATATAATCCACACTTGTCTTGTTATTATTACCATTTTAAAAATATAACCTCATCGAAAACTCTAGTAGTGTTGACAAACCCTTCCAAATTTCTTTTAACTTAGTACATTTGGACCACACATACACTGAAATAAAAGTATTTTCTGTAGGTATTATATTTATGTTACATTAGGGACAACAGGAGTTTAGCAGTAGGTATTATCTGGATTTTTTCTAATCCATCTATTCTGTAACAGAGAGATGTTCGTTGTTCATTCTGCAGAATAGATTGTAGAGCAGATTGTTGTAGGAACAATCCCGATAAAACCAACAATCAAACTAGATCGCTGTCCCTATTTTAACAGCATTATGGTACCTACAACAATAAATATACTGAAGTTCTTTTTTTTTATTACAACAGTTTCGCAAAACAATAACTCACTTTTCCCTTCTGACGATACATAACTGTAATGAACATATGGTTTCGTGTCGAGTTCGTGTGTATGGTTCAATAAGTACACAAGGGGGTTGACAACCTGGCGTAATGCCTCAACAGTAACACTTTCGACTTGCATTCGATAGGAACCGGGTACAATTCCCGACTAAGGCCATCCTTATTTCGGTGTTCCACGGTTTCCCGATATCACACCAAGCGAATGCTGGGATGGTTTTCTATATACGCCATGGCTGGTTCCTCTCTCAGTTCTTGTCCATGTGAATATTTGTGTGTAGCCGTCTCCTATGACTGCTGTCGACGAGACGTCAAGCAAACTTTTCAAACATTCTGACAACTGTTTTATAAAGAAACATTTTCAAGAGCCTAAAAAACTCGACATGCAGTTAAAAATGTAATTACCGAAATGTATAAATACACTTGAAACATGCATATCAGGCCGCCAGTCAAAATAAAAACTACCGTAACTTTTAAATTTAAAATATGTCGCTTTCACGCTACCTACTGTAAATACTGTCCATCCCGCGGGTGTAGAATTGTTTGATCCAGCAGCATACATTGTTTACTGAACCGACAAATTCACTTTTTTAATGTCCTCTGATAGAAAAAATTAATGTATCCATAGTACGAGAAGTGTCTGTCTGACCTTTCGCTTATGGGCGATCAGTGTTGACGGATAACGAATTAGATCCTTTGTCGTAAAACATGTCATCAAACACTTGTAGGTATTTTTAAAGCTCGTAGTAACGTTTAAATATTTGTAATAACACAATAGCGTAATATAAAAATATGTATAACAATAGTGCAAGTAATCGTAATACTTGTATTTTTATCGTATATAATCAAACTTTCCCGTCTGTAGACGTGACATTCATTTACCGAGGAGACTGTATTTTCTTGCCGACGTTGGGGTGACAGCTGCAAGTCGATAAGGTCGAGCAACGAGCCTTTTCTAACAATTTACCTTCATGAACGCCGAGCGCTTCCAGAATATGTTGAAGAAATTGTTAACAATGTCACTTCGTAGAAACCTTTACTTTTTATCTTATGATAATTGCTGAAAACGTATTAGCACTTTCATGTTTGGTTAGTAATTTATCAGTGTTGAAGAAATGTAAGCTATTTATGGGAAATTATTTGTAGATCAATTAAATTGCGAACATTAAAATAACATTATTTAAATTTGTTTCAATGACTGTTAACGAATTTTCAATTTCTACAAAAGACTTTAAAAAATTATTTGGTATCAAATCAAAGTAATAATAGGTGGCTATAATAATTTGTCCGCTGGGAATGATTTCCAAGACGACTACAAGCGTACTAAAGAATGGAAGGTATTAAAATGTTTCTATTAAGTGACGCTCCTTTAGCTCACCAGTTGTGTTGAAAAATGCTGCAAACGCTCTGAGCTCAATTTATGGGAATTCTTCTGTTTCCAACACATTTCTCGTGCCGTCCTGAATTTGATTAATTTTTGCTACTCTCCTTTCTACCTTCATTGTCATAATAACTAACTCGCTGAGTTCTCGGCCAATCTCTCGAGGCTTTTATGAGGAAACCGTGAAACATGCGCAATTTAGTCTACGTCAGGCTGGAAGTCTTCTCTCTTTTTCATACAGAAAAACGGAAAAGTAATATAGCTTATCTCGAGTTTAATTTAACTACCGTACAGCGTTCTGATGCCCAGACTGTATGAATATTATTTACACTACAAGCAGTGACAAATTAAACAGACAAGTTAGTAATGAGCATCTATTTTTATTAATGTGAAACAAAAAATTTATTTAAGTAGAATTAAATAATATGAACATTGCTGTTAAGTCATTGTGGTTTTCATTTGTATAAACGGTTAATACTGCAAATAAATAACGTAAATTATTGAAGAGGTCCAAATTAATTAATACCAAAACACATGGTCCAGACACCTGTCACGCTGCGGCAAAAGGACATTATTTTTTGTTGTAAGTTAAACAGTAAACTCTATAATTTTTATTGATGTGTGAATAGATCTTACAATAAGAAGTACCGGTGAAACTTTAAAGACAATGAAAATAATGATTTTATGTAAAACTAATATTTAAATAATGTATGTATTTTCACATAGCATTATTTTATAAGGTTGTTACCCGCCAGTACACTTTTTTAGTTCTTTTTTCAAACACTCTGCCATACAAACCAACAAGGATGGTTTGACAAGATACATTTAATTGAATTTGTAATGAACAATACAGTACACGAGTCAACCTCTCTTACACCTCAAGAAGTGTTCTTTCTTAGTACTCGCAGGCCAGAAGTCAGTCATCTACGATCCGTCAAAGCTTCTACCCGAGACAAGGCGTCCGCCAACTACATTGGCCGACCAGGATATGTGCCGGATATTGGTGACAAATTGGCTAATATAGTCCAAATGGTGAGAACGGCGAGGTGGGCACTTGTCTGGGTTCTTGTTGAATGCGAAGGCAAGGAGCTTGTGGTCATGAAAACTGTGAAATCCCTGACCTCGACCATGTGACGAAACTTTTGAATAGCTGAATGTATAGCGAGAAGTTCCCGATTGTAGGCCTCGTATTTCTGCTGTGCGGGGTTGGGTTTTCTGGAGAAGAAAGCCAGAAGTTGCCAGGTATTGTGCACCTATTGTTGGAGCACTGCCCCTGTAGTGGAGTCTGAGGCATCAGTCATCATAGCTAGAGGGGCCTATGGCACAGGGTGTGCCAGCAGAGCAGTTCGTGCCAGAATGGATTTGCATTCCTCGAAAGCCTTTTTGCTACTGGGTGTCTATACCAGTGGGGCATTGCCCTTCACATCGCCTTGGAGGAGCTCGTGAAGCTGTGCCTGCACTGCGGCAGCCTGTGGAAGGAAGCACCGGTAGAAGTTCAACATCCCGGTGAATTTACGCAGTTGCTTAGCAGTCGTTGGCATGCTGTAGTTCCGGATGGTGGCGACTTTCTCAAGGATGGGCTGGGAACCGTCCACCGAAATGCAATGACCCAAGTACGTTATTTCTGGCTCCTCAAAGACACATTTAGAAGCATTTAAGATGAGACTATACATTTGGAGACATGTGAAGAGCTCTTCGACATGCTTCTCATGTTCAGATATATTACACGATGCCACCAGTATGTCGTCGAGATAACACGCAAAAGTCCAGGTCATGCACGACCTTGTCCATAAACCTTCGGAAGGTTTGTGCGGCGTTACGAAGTCCGAATGACATAAAGGGAACTCGTAAAGTCCGAAGGGTGTGGTGATGGCGGTTTTGCAGATATCTGCCTGCGCGGTGAAGATGTAGGCCATAACAAGGTCAATGGTGGAAAAGATAGGTGTGTCGTGGAGAGTGTGTGATAAGTCCTGGATGTGAGGGATAGGAAACTTGTCGGGGACGGTGCGAATGTTCAACATACGATAGTCCCTAGAAGGTCGCCATTCCTCACCTTTTTTTGGGCACCATGTGTAGAGGTGTAGACCATGGGCTGACGGAGGGAGGGGGTGTGCCGAGCTTCAGCATGGCCTCGAATTCCTTCTTCCTGACTAATCCGTAGCCAGGCGTCGTTGTTCACTGTGCACCAGCTGCCCGGCAGTTGTGTTGATATGTTGGACCATACTGTATTGCGCAAGATTGTGACACACTGGCTGGTCGAGTAATGCTAGCATACCTCTTCAGCAGATCCGAGTAGCGGGCGGAGTGAGGAAGTGTCCCGACATTCGGGACATGGCACACTACTTCATGGCAGGTGTGACCAAGGATGTATCGCTGTCGACCAGGCGTTTTGCGAATATCAGCCAGGATCCTATAATGGTGGAGAAAGTCTGGACCAATAATGGGCTTGGACACATCGGCCACTACAAAACGCCACACGAAATCTCGCCTGATCCCAACATCCAACGTGAATGTCATGAATCCATGTGTCGCTATGGTGGAGCCGGTTGTCACGAACGGGCATCGTCCTGCTAACCGAACTCGTAGGAAAACACAAATGTCCGAGCCTGTGTCAACCAGGAACTGGCCTTAGTTGCCGTGCCCATGATGAAGAGGTGACTACTAGAAGGTTGAGCTGGGTCGCTGGCGGCCATCAGCGAGTCCCCTGGTCGTTTACCGAGCCGAAGTATACAGGAAGCGGTACATCGTCATGCTTGATCTCCAAAGCAGCGATGGTATCGGGGGTGCCATTGCTGCATGAACGCCGGCGGTATTGGAGTGATGCAGAGTGGTCGCGAGGACTGAGGTGTTGTCCGTGTGGAGCAGCGACCAGAACGATCTCCTGCCTCAGTGTTGTGGCAATTTCCCCAGTCACGTTTTATCAAACAGCATTACTTATTCTGAACGAATAACATGTCTTTATTGAGTCAAGGAAGGAATACCGTGCTATCTTGACAGGTGTGAAACCTATTTCTCGTAGAAGCAGCAACCAATATACAAACTGATGAGGCTAGTGTGTACACGGGACTATGGGTAGGAATGGCCTGCAGGTCGTTGAACCCGAAAATTTACCACACCCTAAACATATTACACAAACGATTTCATTTCTTTACATTGCCACAACTGAAAGCACACGGTCAAAATAAATACAGCAACAAGTCCAATAAATATGAGTTTTAAATGAATGTGCAAGTGTAAGTTATATTAATTAAAAAAAGTATGAACGGAAATGTAAACGTTATGCCCCATGCCACTGCTATTTTTCTCGCTGTTACTTTTGTAGTCCTCTCAGAGCATTTCGCTAATAATCTGGAGCGTGTCTGGGTATATAACCACATATACTCACACAGCGGGTGTGAAACACCATAGGCAAGTTCTTATGTTGGCTTTCTCAAATGTGAAGGCAACAGCTATAAATATTTTTCGATGCCTGATTATTATCATTTCGAAAAGAGTTTAAAAACTGTATTTTTCGTAGTTTCGTAGTTTAAGTGAAGTAGCCAGTAAATGAAATTCACTTCAGAAAAATTCCTTTTTAAATATCTTTAATTTGATTCCAGTAAAAAAATAATAAATTTTAACCACTCCTAATTTTACTAAATAAAATTTTGTATTAATGTGAAAGTGTCACTTCCAAAATGCCTAACGAGGAAAAGCATTATTTTTATATGGATAATATGTGTGTTGTTATATCTAGGGGCTTTGGTGGTCGAGGGGTCAAACCTCTCGCCTCTCACCAAAACGATCTGGGTTCGATTCTCGGTGGGGTCGGTCCCCGAATTTTCGCATGTGTGAATCGTGTCGGACGATGCCGTTTGTCGGCGGGTTTCCTTGGGGATCTCCCGTTTCCCCCCGCCCCTTCATTACAGTGCTGCTCCGTACTCACCTCATGCCACCTCTCACCAGCGCTGAAGACCTCGCTGTTAAGCGTTCACCAAATATTCCTTCACTCACTCACTTGTCATATCTATATAAAATTAAAACTCTTTCCTTTCTTTTCGAATGTAACTATTGGCTAAACAGTGTTTAACATATTCTTAAAAGTTAAATAAACGTTCCAAAAAATGTCACAATTTTTTTATTTGCTTTCTATTTTCTTATTTATTTTATAGGTACAGTTAAGCTGAAAGGTTAATTATATTGTTAAACACAAAAACTTTATTAGTTTATAAAAAACGAAAGAAAAATGAACATGAATGTGTCATCCAGTATAAACTCAAAGTGAAATGGAATGCTGTAAAAGGAAAAAGCCGAAGCGTAAATGACTTTGTCGGAGGAAGCGAGAGAGATATGACAGACGGGTTTCCTAAATCGTCCGCCAGGGGAAACTGTGATCGCGAGTTTTATGTGCTTTCCATACATCCGACTACCAACAGTTTGGACTGATTATTCCTTTGTGCAGTTTCCCTTAGTTTAGATCCTTTCTTACTTATTGACTTATTAACAAGTTAAAGAGAGGCCTCATACGTTTAGACGTTGTTTGGTCATTTCATTTCAACAATGTTTAACCTCTTTGACAATTTTATCCGAGAAAAATGAACCAATTTTGAACGTATACAACACGGTGGAACTTCTAGGCAGTAAAAAGTGGCGAGAAAAGCCAGATAAATGTTTAGCGATTGCATAATAAGCACAACACGCGTATTCTGGGCTAAACTGGAGAGGAAAATGTTAATGAGAAGGTAGTGAGACATTTTACGTGCACAAGGTGGCAGCACAATACGGAGAAAGTCCCCTCTTGCACTACATGTCCAAGGTATTATTTTATGTATGTTACGTCGCGTACACGCAGAATCATGTTGGACTGCTTGGGATTTTTTCTAACTACATTGAGATGAAATAATACCATCATATAAACACCGTTACATTCGTAGATGTGTTTCCGCTCAGTAAAAATGCTGATCCCATAAAGAGAATTCGCTTAAACCAAATAAAACTCCGTTTTTGTCATCTACATACGATACTTGTAATTGTTAGCAACTTAAAGGTGCTTAATGTTTAGCTGTTATTTATAAATGTATAGACAGTTATTGTAGAGTCGCACAAACAATTGAAGATATAATTCGGGACCTGCCTAAACGAATACCGCCAATTTATTTATGTCATGAAAACTGATACAGTAGAAAAAATGTGCTTTCGTGTCATTTCTTGACAAATGCGACATCGATTTCTACCGATTTCGGCATAAACACTCTAAAATGCTTTCTGTGCCACATCACAAATTATGTTGATGTGTGTGTATAGGTGTGTGTGTATTATATGTATATATGTTTATATATATATATATATATATGTGTGTAAATATATACACACGTATATACATATACTAATATGAACCACAGCAAAGGTTATTATTTTTTTAAATACTACTGAAGTGCTTATAGCATAAAGTGTTGATGTCAATATTTTTATAATTACCTATGTTGTTATTTTTCATTACCTATTAATTTTATTTTAAACCCTTGTCTCATGTTTACATTTCTTTTGTTTATGTTGTTATTAAAGTCATAAGGATAAGTATAAAGTTTTGTTTACATTTTAAGTATTTTATTTTAACTAGGCAGCCTCCTTGATGCGTAAATTGCATTTATTTTCTACGTTTGCCACAAAATAAAATTGTCATTATTTTTCATTGTATTTATAATTTCATATATTTTGGTTTGTGCCTAGGCATATAATGAACTCGCTCTAACTTCAGAACATTTTTGAATAATCTTTGCAACATAGAGATTGTGGCGTGTTACTATTGTGTTGGAAGGTATAACTTATGTAAATTCTACTTTTGAAGATTACAATTATGTGTATTGAATAATATAGTATGGTGACAATTTGGCAGTTTTACTTACTTGGCTTCACTGCCCCGTGAACCGTTCAGTTATGGCTGCAGTATTTATTCATATTCCTTCATATTTCAACAAGAAATAGACTGCTGTTGTGAATTCGGTAACTATGTTTATGATAATTGTGTCTATCTTTAATGATGTATATTTTGTTACTAATTAAATCAATGAGAAGAGGAACGGAAGGGTAAAACATGCCCTGAATTGCGAGAATTTGATCTTGAAGCTAGTCTGGGTACTGTGCACTTCACACGCTACAAGAATGGCTGTTCTTAAAATAGTTTAATATTTAAGGTAAAATTAGTTGTAGTATTTTCAAGATAAATATTTTGTTGGAAAAGTATTTTCCTTACGGCAAATAAAACAGTTCTCAAAGAAAACTTTTTAAAGGAAAACAATTTAGCAACACCAAAGATAATCTGTATTCTTAAGTTTTCCTTTACAGTTAAGTGTAGACTGTTTAACTGCTGTTAATCCATTTTTATTATCTAAAAATTATTTTACTGTGTACTTAATGCTATAGTATAAATTGTTAATGTGTTATTATATAATTGTTATTATAGCCATGGATAACGGCGACAAATATTTTGCTCAACTAGTTCCAATGGCATATGAGCACGTCTTCAGCTCTGCTTCTTTGTCAGTGATTGAGTGTTTTAAGACAAAGCTCCTACGTTTCTACTGTCTTTGAGGCAGTTATTTTTATGCCTAGACGAGAGCAGAGATCACAAATACCTTTGCTAGTTCCGTTTAAAACGGATTTTGCCGAGATAGTTAATTTATTCAAGTCAAGAAGTTATGTGGTTTTGACTAATATGTAAATTAACAAAAATTTCGTTAGTTTCATAACTAACTAAATCCCTGTTTTCTGCTGTCTTAATAAAAATGAGCAAAAATGGTGAAAACTATTTGAAAGAAAACTACCAAACTGATATTTTTTTTATATCAGTTCTTCTTTAGCCTTAAAAAAATAAATCTCGCAAAATAAACTATAAACAGGAGAGCATTACCTTAACTCTCACTTATCTTGCAGTTTCAACTGGCAGTCCAGAGACGTATGACGTCTTGCTTTATACGGATTGGTGCTGTAAAATGAGAGACGTGTTTAAACAAAGTCATGCTGCAAATATCCATGAAGCAGATCTGCCGTTGTGCACGTAAGGTATTGAAACAAATTGGTGCAAAAATATTTTCGCGACAAAATCGTGATTCTAGTTATTATTGTATAGATATGCCTATGTTACGTATAAAATGACAGGGTGGTGCATGTAGGTGGGTGTGTTGTAGGGGGTGGATGTTGTGGGGGAGGGGATAGTGGGGTTGTTAGATTGATAATGGGTGAGGGTTGAGAGTATGAAGTGTACCGTAGGGTTGTGGAGGGGGTAAGTGAAGTAACAACCTGGACGGTTACACAAAGTCACACACACACACAAACATATATATTATATATATATATATATATATATATATATATATATATATATATATATATATTCAGTTGTACTCACCTGCGGTTGAATAGTGAACCGCTTATATTCTATTAAATTAATTTTACTTATATTTTTAATTCTTTAAAATTATTTGTTTGAATTTATCAGAAATCTTTAGGGACTGGGTGAGTTAATACTAAGATGTTAACATTATTATAGAATCCGCTTATTTTAAGTAGAATGCTAAAATATAGAAATTAATTAATACTAGTTACTTTAGGCCCTCCGCTTCGTCTGTGAGCCCCGAAAAATGTGCTACTACAGCCTGCTCTGAGAAGCCAGATTTATTGTGAAATCAAATTAAAAGTGTGATATTTAACAAAATAATAATAATTTTGGGGTGAAATTTGGAACATTTTTGAACGAATTTTAAAACGAAAATTTTATTTTGAGGGTAAAACATAAAAAATATGGTGACAACTGATTGACGTCATCCAAGATGGCGGGTGACACTTGGCACGTCTTCCATACTCCATCCGCATAACCGATCAAAGCATACTACTTTATTCCATGAGCCAACTGAATTTCTGGTTCCACCTAAGGTGCAAAACGCTGACAATTTTTTACCGGTAGTGTTTTGTTTGGTCATAAAGATTTTATATGGTAGCAATGTCAAGGGAGTAGCTTTTACTACAATTAAACTTGTATACAAATAATACCAGAAAAACTTTGGTAGGCTAGCAATTGGCACCAAAACCGTTACCTTCCGCACAATTTAATCTCAAAAAACCCAAATTAAAAATATATATATATATTATAATTTTTTTTAAATGACAAGCTACTCTTTAGACATTGCTATCTAATAAATTCTTTATGTTGTCATAAATAAACCTCTAGCCATAAATAATTGTCATCAGTTGCTACCCTAACTGGGACCAAAAAGTGAAATTTCGAGGTTTGTCAAATGTACTATTGGGCATTTTGCGTGAGTTTAGTGCACATTTTTCGTCGTGTGAAACCACCATTATCGGCGCAGTGAAATTTGTTTGGCCATTTTATCGGACACCTCCCGTATGCAACTGAGGGCCTCTTATTAGTGAAACGTGATATTCGATCAAATTTAACTTGTTTCCAGACGCATTCTGCGAGAAATAAATTAATTGTTACGTGAGTACGTTTGGTGTGCTTCGTACTGGAGGGATACTTGAAATATGGATTAATTTGACCTGTATTCCGAGGCTAGCGATGTATGGTTGCAACGGAACCACGACTAGAACACGAATAAGTAGAAAGTAATTGGAGCAATAGTAATAGTATTCTAATCATGTGCTGGATTGTAGCTTGGGTTACCGTCAATGCTGGTATTTCTCAGCTGCTGCTCGATGAAGAGTACGTTCTTAGAGGGTAGGTATAATGCCAATTAAGTACGTGTTAGTTTTATAATTCTGATTTCAATGTTACGGTTATTTTCCCCCGTTCTACATCGACAAAAATTTCGCCCAATTGTTGAGAATATCGTTTATAGGAGAAAAGTATATTATAAGAAAAAATTTTTAACGTTGATTACTGAACTTTTTAACATTACAAGTGATACACTGAAATAAATGTATTGTTGTAACTACAATACTGTTACAATAGAAACAGCAGCCCGGTTTGATTTTCCAGACTGTCCGGATTGTGTCTACGACATTCGACTCAGTCGAGGTAACAGTTTGTTCGGTTGATGGAGCATCTTTCTTTAATCACTGTATATAAAAGCGAACACTGACTGACAGATAAAACTGCAGCCCAAACCGCTGGGCCTAGAAGTGTGAAATTTTTTGTGTTGGTTCCCTTTAGGTCGTAGGCCAGCACTGAGGAGGGATTTTTCGAAATTCGTCCCGTAAGGGGGTGAAAAGGGCTGAAATATGATTTATAAGATTCATATACAGAGCTCTAACCCGACGGCCTTTCGTCATGAATTTTACTTTATTGGGTCAATCATGAAAAAGTATATTAGCCAATTTTAGAGTTTTTCGTAATTCAACAATTAAGGCGGTGAAAAGACCTGAAATGTGTTTTCGAATAATGATAGATATCTATCGAACCCGTCAGGATACAGAGTTGCTTTTACTTAAAAATGCTGATGATATGAATACCCATAAAGTAGTTTATCGCTATTTTTCGAAATTCGACTCCCGAAGAGTAAAATGAGGGAAAATGTATTTTTTATTTATCGTCTTTACAGCTCGAACCCACTGGACTGTCGTCGTAATTTTTACTTCAATTAGATACGTACACAAATATACAACACAGGACTTCAAAACGTTCCGAAAATCTTTAATTAAGGGAGTGAAAAGACGTGAAACGTGTATCCGATTATGCTTCCGTAAATATCGAACCAGTTGAGATATCGACGTGCTGTTTGCTTCCAAATAATGTTTACGTAAAGACAGGAAATCTATTTCAGTACATTTTCCAAATTCGACTACTCCAAAGCACAGATGAAAAAAAAAAAGTAAAAATATGTTTTCGATTTATGATCGGTATATATCGATCTCGCTGAATATTTAGATATTGACGTCATTTTTGCTTAAGATCAACGTTTACTTAAATACTTGAAAAGTATATTATTGACTTTTTGAAATTTGACACATAAGGGGGTGAACAGTTATGAAACGAGATGAAGGGTGTTTTGAATTAATCGTCTAATTGGTTTAAAATCAACGTACTATCGTCACGCCTATACAATAGCCTTAATTGTCCATAAACTTATTTTATCCAAAATTAGAATCCTTAAGAGGCCTGACTGCTGCGGGGCCAGCCGAGCTGAAGTATAGGGAAACCCATGTAAAGGAAATTAAGTTTTTCTCGCCTGCAATGAAAGATAGAAAATTGAAATAAAAAGCAAATTGTTGGCAATGGAGAGATGTATTTGCTTGCGGTTTCATATTTTTCATTGCCTTTTTTGATAATTTTTTTATGGTGATGGAACTATTTGAATTGCAATAAAAAACAGGCTGTGTATGTTGTGTAAAAATTGACACCGCAAAAATATGCCGAATATATTTCTGATCAAAAATGTCCGCG
>PNEQ01039914.1:18327-28965 GCA_003012365.1 Medauroidea extradentata | reverse complement strand
TTCCTTTTTGATCGCTGTCCTCCATTCTTCACTTTCTTGCACTGCTTCTTCATAGCTTTGTGGGTCGCATTCGCTCACTAGGCAGTACGCCACATAAAGTTCATAGTCTTCCAGGGATTTTGGTTTTCCTACTTTTCTCTTAGATCTTGTAAGGGATAACTCTTCATTCTGATTATCAAATCCGTGAAATTCTTCGTCGTTTTCTGCAGTTGTAGTGGTCTTTCCTATGTTGGCTTTGTCTTCACTTTCTTTATTTCTTTCGTCACTTGTTGGGACTTGTTCTATGGTGGTGATTTCTTCACGTCCCTTGGCACCATCATCACTGATATTAATGTTTGGTGTAGCTGGGGTGTTCTGCTCCTCATACCACACATCAGTCTCATCAAATGTAACGTCTCTCGACACTTGTACATTGCCTGTAACAGGGTCCCAAACCCTATAACCGTTAGGGCTATAACCAACCATTCTGGTTGGTTTAGTTCTGTTGTCCAACTTGTCTTTCTGTGGAAATTTCATTGTCCACGCTTTGCTTCCAAAAATTTTCATTTTTGTGAGGTCAACTTTTCCCAAAAAGAGCTGGGCAGGAATTCCTCCTTCAAGTGCTGCAGTAGGGGACCGGTTGAGCTGATAAGCTGCAGTACGTATAGCTTCTCCCCACAGGTGCTTTGGCAGATTTGTTTCTATGAACATTGTTCTCACTTTGTCTAGTAATGTTTTGTTTAGCCGCTCACTTACTCCATTCATTTGTGGGGAGTATGGAGCAGTATACTCCAACTGGATGCCATTCTCAGTACAGAATGCCTTCAGTTTCTTTGACGAGAACTCTCCTCCATTGTCGCACCTCACACGACTTGTACACTTTTCTCCAAACTGTTTTTCCAAACGTCTTATAAAGTCTATGAGATTTCCTGCGGCATCAGCTTTGGTCTTCATCAAGTATACAACACAGAAGTGTGAAAAGTCATCTGTAATGGTTTGATAGAATCGCTCACCGTCGTTTGTAGGGGTGGCGAATGGACCACCTACATCTGTGTGCAGCAATTCTCCAATCCTGTTAGACCTGGGTGGTGTACTCCTGGGAAAAGGTCTTGAAGAAAAAAAAAGATGATTCTTTGCTTGTATCTTCTGCTTGCATGTGTGTCATTTTTAACTCTGCATCAAGTAACCGTGACTTCACGAAGTCCACTGTCAAGTCCGTATCCATTGTTTCCAGTACTGTGATCACATTCTCATATCGTTCGGACATGGTGAGAAGTAGATGGCAGACTTTGTCATCTTGATCCAGAGTTGACCCCATTCCCTCCAGATCACGAATTAAGCTGTCAAATTTATGGAAGTGTTCCTGTAGAGATGTGTTGCACTTCAATGTTAGCAACTTTTCTTATTAGCAATTTTGAGATGGTGCTCTTCCTCTCAAATATCTTGCTTAAAGCTGTAAGCATGTCCGCAGTTGTTTTGCCATCTCTGACATAGTCAATGTGACGATCGGTCACACAATTTATGATAAAATTCTTGGCCTTCTTATCCGCTGTGTTAAACTTCTCCAACTCTTTTTCCGCCAGTTTTGTTTTATCTTCCACATCTACTAGCCATCTCACTTCTTTTTCGTCCAGCAGTGACAAAACACGGAACTTCCAATTCTTGAAATTTGTATCTGTCAACTGTGGGTAGTTCGTGGAGGACATACCTGCCGCCATGTTACCGACTCCAATACAAAACAACCTCAGAGATATTGCTTCATGCTACTATCAAACACGCTTTCCCGACATCGCCGCGCACGTTACTTTTAAACACACTGTCACTTAATCACGGGAAAACTTCATCTGGGCCCATAACCTGTTATAATTCATTTAATAATAATACTTATTTCAGAGCACAACAAGACGTTACAGTCCTTCATAAGTTCCATATTCCACTAGTTCCTTATTTACATCAGTGCCTCTAGCGGCATCCAACTGAACTGTAGGTAATGTTTACAATCTCGTGACATCCGTGACCCCTCAGCACAAAAACCTCTCACACACAAGTTAACCTGCAGCCTCCTCGTGGCGCCACCGGATCTTAGAACCGATGCAGGCTCTGGTGTGTGGGCCCTATGCATCTCGACTCCTCAGAGTTGAGAAAGGGGTATCTGCCTTGATGGATTCTCCGACAGATGGCGACATGGAGAAACCACTAGGCGGGATGTTGGACTACCTAGCACTCAGGCTGTTGGGGCCCAAAAGCGAAGATCTCCAAGTGGGTGATCAAGGGTAATGGAAATGGACGTACCTGATGCTGTCTGGGGAAACAAGTCACACGCACGAGTCGTGCGGCTGTAAGGGGGGTCCCCTCCGGTGGGTTCCCCGTCGAAAGGTGGACCCTGTGTGATCCTGTAGTACTCAGACGGTCAGGCTGGAAAACCCACAAATGCCATGGATATTAGGTAGTACTACGGGCGACCAGGTTAGCCCCACGGTAAGGTTATCTTCCGTGACTGGTCTGGGTTGGATTCGTGGTGGTGGTGGTGGTTGCCTACATGCTGGGAAGACATGGAGAGGATCCTTCCTCTGCGAAAGGCCGACGAGTTGGTTGCGAAAGTGTCCGGGAGCAGGCCTGGTGAGTCTGTTAGGGGTAAGATGGGCCCCGACTCAAACCAAGAGGTGACTGAGCTGAGGATATCAGTCGGGGGACAGGTAAGTGGGCGAGAACCAGGAATGGGTGGCTCTTGGCTCTCTCGCTAGCTTCTGTCTTCCTTTGGAAGGTGATACGAAGGCGCAGTTCAGTGTTCCGTTAAAGGGTTCAGGCAGTTCCAACCGACTGTTAGCTGAAGTCCACTGCGTGGCAGAGCGTGATCTCTCTCCTCGCCCATGGGGGCCGGCCGTCGGGATGGCCTAGGCTAAGAGGCACCATAAACAAAGAAAGCAGCAGGAAACTACGAGTAAACATAGTATGTACCAATACTGGGACAATGAGCAGACTTCAGCAGCATGAAGTTTGGAGCCGAGGAGCGACACTACGATGTGAACGAGAGCGAATGCCTCGCTGTTACCTGTGCCGTCAAATGCAACTGGCAGTTTCTCGAATACCAGCCGACAACAGGTGCTTGGTCTGGTTACATTCTATAAGATAGGCCCGTAGCAAGCTTACCATGTGGACCCTCTTCCCACAATCATTTGACTTCGAGGTTCAACATGTACCTAGGGTGGTTCAACACATACCTCGGGTGGAAAATAAGCTAGCAAACACTCTTTCGTGGTCACCCCAGGATGTCGATGCTGTGACAAGGAATGGAAGGAGTTCCTGCCCCGGTGACCGACAGTGCCCCTCTCAGTTCAGGTGAGACGTCACAGTGCTACCATACGACAGTTCCAGAGGAGGTCACGGCTAGCGATTTGCGAGACAGGATACTAGCTGTGCAGCAACAATGCCAGTTCACATGAGAGCTGGTCGAAAGGTGCAGCAGAGGTGAGGTGCCTCACTGGCGTACCGTTGATGACTACCTGGAGGCGAAGTGCGCGAAATGCAGGACCGTATGGAAACTGTATGACCCAACGACAGAGCGCTCCGCTCACGACAGCGCACATGAGTAGGACATCCAGGCAGCATGCAGACCCTGATCAACCTCCACCGTCACTTCCACTGGCTTGGTGCGGCATGCCAGACTAGACATTGCGCGTGCCAATGTCAGTATTACAACCAGATCAAAAGCAGATGTGCAGGTGGGAATCAGCAGGAGCCGAGGATGCCTAGCATCCCAATGGACACCATGGCACTGGACCTAATGGGCTCCTATCCGCACAGCAAGGGTGGGAAGAAATTCATCTTTGTAGCTACAGATCTCTACACCAGGTGGATGGAAGCATCCGTAGTGTCCAATGCCAAAACAACCATAATCATCAGGATGCTGGAGACTGAGTGCTTCGCAAGGTTGGGATGCCCACGTGTGCTCCTGACGGACAACACAGTTCATAGGACAAAAATGGATACAGCTCAAGGTGCAGCCGCAGACCAAGGTCAAGGGTGACCATGCCAGATGGGCTGAACATCTACCAGCTGCCCTGTTCACCATTTGCTCCAGGGTTGCAGGGCCGGAATCTTCCTCTACCGGGGGAGACGACCTGCTTCGCACCTGAGGAGGAGACATCGGACTAGAGTAGCGGAGTAAGGAGATGCAAGCGTCGACGAACAAGTGAGCACGTGCTATAGCATCAGACACAGTATGTCACTAGGTGGTGCCCCACCTCCATGAGGACGCCTCCACCAATCCAGGCTGGAAAGCATGTCTATGTGCGCAACCACCAAGTTAACAGGGCAGAAGGCTTTCTGTGCAGGGTTCGCACTCAAGTGGACTGGGCTCCATGTCGTTACCAAGACAGCCGGAAACATCTGCTACCTTGTCAGGCTAGGGCAGATCAGATAGGTCTACAGAAACGACATGCGCCTGGCCGACGTAACAGCGAGTCTGCATGGAGCGGATGAGGTCCGCCAGCATGGGCTGATCGAAACATGACTGAGTTGGAGGGTGTGGCTGACCAGAGGCCTGACAGCACAGACGCCCAAGGTCTTCCAATGGAAACAGTTCAGAGGAACCTGCAGTGGCCGACGGCTACGACTTGATTGCTTCTTTGACCCAGGCTCCCCTACTTCATCATCATCATCCGAGGGTGCGAGCTAGGCGGAACAAGAAGGCACTGACTTTCCAAGTGTTGATCAACCTGACGAGTGTAGGCCTGAACAGCAGAGCCGATCATATAACGAGTCAGGAGGCATCCAGGCCCCTGGCTGGCCCATAACCTGCCAGCAGGACGAGCGACAGATGCGGCTATCCGAGGCCGACGGCATGAGCAGAGAGCCATGAAGAGTCCGCCGAGATCCAAAACGCTGAATGAGGCAGTGACGTAGAGAGTGTGGTGTCAACCCCCTCCCAGCAACGACCGCAGCTGCATGGACAAGTGGACACCGATGGCTACAGCGAATGCAGTAATGTCATAATCTCAGAAACCCCACCACATCCAACCCAGCAATGCCGACACAAGCCACGGCCGAGTTGCATAATCAGCACCAGGGTGAGTAAAACTAATCTACCCTCCCCTTCTCTGCCCTGCAGAGGAAGGGGACGAACCGAGCTGCTAATCTCAGCCGCCGACGAGGATGGGCTGGCCAGGTTCCCTGCACGCTTAGGTGGTGTAGCACCCGCCCGATCATCCGATCAGCTGGGTCGCTGCAGATGTCACCGGGTGACAACAAGCGCAAACAATGCACACCACTTCAGCGAGCACACTAGCAGTGACCTCCATAGTGACTCTCCCACCTGAGGGAGGCAGAAGCAGCATCGTCGCTTGAGGGTGGCGATTCTAGACCAGCAACAATCAGCAAGCCGTTACCAGCTCTGGGTTCTAGATCAACTCTGATACCCCGGTCAGCTGGTACCATTAGCAACCAAATGGACGCCTGAGTGGAGGGCAGATAATGTGTGCCGTGGATGCCCATTTGCCTTGAGCATCAGATGAACCACTTATGGGCATTGTCCTGTTTCCTAAATCGCCGGGACAGGTGACATACTGCCAGAGACAAGTGTATATGACACTTTCCTGAACACAAATTTGCGAAACATGGCCAGTGCAGTTGAAATTCAGTGAATGAACCATAGATCCAGACAGGGGAGGTAAGCTGTCATCCGAGCCAGTGTAAATAATGCTGCATTAAGTTGCTGGCTGAACTTTGTTTTCCAACAATGGTCAGGACCTAAAGTTTTCAAAACCAGACAAACTGCTATTTGGTGCGGTTGCCACAAGACTTAAACTGATTTTGTTTATGCATCTTTTGAACTAAGTTATTAGTAATTTCAAGAGCAGATCAGACAGTTTAATTTTTCAGGGTATATTCTACGCTCTTGCTGTAACTTGTCTAGTGTCTTTTTCTGTATTTGAAGTATTCCTGAACACGCCCTAAATTGAACCTAAGACTGTAAAAAGGAGCAGAAGAGTGTTCATTATTTGTTAATAATTTTCTTAATTTTTGCAACAGGGTTTTGTGTTTTAGCATGTAGGATGGTAAAAACATAGTTTGGCGCGAAATGCAGTGTAACCTGCTTTCCCGCCCGACGCTATTCCTCAGTCTTCGCCGAACTCGTGAAAAAAGTAGGACGCATCCGTGAAGTCTCACTCCGCAACTCCCTGGGGCCTTCAAATTTGTGTACCAATCATTCAGTTTTCAATAGTGAGTTAACGTTTAAGCTGAACCAACCATAAATTATGAGGAAGGTTACTAACATACATAAACGACAGTGTTAACAGTGAAAGTGTGGAAACAAAAATTTAAATATGATAATAAAAAATTATCATAGCATGAATTTTTATTACGACCAATTTTTTTCTCCAATATATACGCAGAACATTCAGCAGCGCAATTCGCTTTAGATAAAGACGTAAAAAATACATTCAGCAAATAATTTAAACATATAGAAAACATACAAATGACTAGAAATGCACAATATTTGACTAGAATATAGGTGGATCACAATATAAGCCACGAGTTAAGCTAATTACTCCAAAATTCATTAAACCATAATAATGATTAATTACAAAATATTCTCGTATCACGAATAGCAAGGTTATATATATGCACCTCATAATAGCCTTCATTCATAATACCAACGAAACATTGAAATTGAAGACTATTCCAGAATTAAGATAGCACGTTAATTCCAACAGTGGTTACAAAAATTAGTACGTTTAAAGTTCGTTAAATTAAATTGAAACACAATATTGGTAATGAAAACTCTCAATAACATTTCTCATTACAACTAGAATTAGGTTTCATGAACCAAAGTTAAAGTTTACAAGCGAGAAATTTGAGTTTACAGTCAAACGCATCTCGTTGACGACGACCATAGTCATTTAACAAGTTTCATATGTTAATGCTCCCAAATTAGGATCAAAGAATAGTTCGTAATTACGTAGACTATACATGCAATGCTCCTGTTATTCTTGTATTCAAAGCTAGACTCAAAATACGTCCAAATCAGAAACAAATAAATGTTTCACAAAGCATAACTATCAAGTTAAATGCGATCATAGCGCAAAATCTCAACGCGAGCAAAACACATAAGAAAAGTTAGAAGGTGGCACGTAGGTCAACCCAAACGACACAAAAATTCCCATATATGAAACATATCAAGATTAAATTTTTAACCAAAAGAGAATTTTCCATAGGCGGCGACCAAAAAAACATTTTTGGAAATACGCAAAGACTACACATTAAAAACCCTGCAACATGACGGCAGCCGCCATACCGTCACTGAGAACAAGTTCCGAAAAGCTAAAAAGCAATAAGAGGAGCTTACATGTACAACTGCCATCGGTCCCAGTAGTAGAAAGAAAAGTGAATAGCAAAGAGGTTCACACACGAGCACACGACACAACCTGGCCACAATCGTGATGCATGCGCATGCACGAGGAGAAATAAGAGGGGGAACATAGAGGTTACAAAGAGTCACAAGAAAACAGAGAGGTCATGCTCCGAGGCAAAATAAAGCAGTTCTAGGGGAATATGGCCCACTGGCCAGCTGCCTACGACCCAGCTCTACCAGGTAACAGGCTTCAACAGCAGCGCTGGGCAATATAAGTTTGATTTCACCCAATTCCCCAGTCCCCCAAGTTGTTAACTGCAACAGCATCTGTCAGTTCAGTACCTTGCACATAAGCAATAGAATTGAGTGTCAGTGTCACCTCTTATTGCTTCTGTGCTTTTGAAGCCCGCTGGCAGTGGTACCTTTAGTTTTATTGATTGAAAAATTGTTGCAACCGTAACAAAAAAAAAACACTTCTGTAGAGAAGAATTAACAAAAGTATATTACAAATAAAAATTATACAATTTTTTTTCATTTATTTTGTACAAAAAAAAACCTTGTGTATGTTTTACATGAACACAATTATACTGTACAGTATTACCTTAGCACTAGCACTGTTCAGTATACATTTGCATTGTCCTCAAGTGGCAGACAAACAAGTACATAACTTGTTGATTGTACGTATTAGAGTGTGAATACACACTAATTTCACATATAAATTTGATGGTAATGCCAGTTCTCATACTATGAAAATAATACAAACAGTAAAGCAGTCAGCAAAGTTTAGAATTACATGTCACATAAGAAGTTTAGTTTTTTTTTCATGTGACAGTGCAGTATAATACATTTTTCTGATATATACATTATATATGTAATTTGAAACATTATTCTCAAAACTGGTACACACAGAAAACATTTTCTATATTGTAGAATTTCTTTTATGACATGCTACACTTTAAAATAAAGATAATTAAAAATTTGCGAACATATGTATCAAGTAATTACCTCTCCCAGTTTTTGTTTATGTTTTACAGCACAATGGTAGGCTACAGAGATATTCTTGTGATATTATTTTCTATCGATATTATTGGTAGCTGAACCTTTGTCATTGGTCTACGCTAGAATACAATTCCTTAAAAAGGCATCACTATCTCAATGTTGTCTCCTGCATGAATTTTGTGTCACATTGCACAAAGAGCTGAGAACTTGTGAAAACCAGGAAAAGATACACAGATGTTTAACTTGTATATATTTTTCTTATTGTATGGAAGAAATACTTGAAGAAGTACACCCCACGATGGGAAAAGTCATCTGACGACGCGGGGTGCTGAGGAAATGGAAAACGTATAACAACGACTCTGTAGATGAGTTGGACAGGATGTGGGTGACAAGGTTAGAGGAATAGACCGGCTAACAGGGAGAGCTGAGATGAGATGGATAGTGAGAAAAGGTACACAGTGGGGGGGAAAACCCCTCGGACGACGATGACGATCCCAGGGTCGACAGGCCGATGACCACGGGACAGGCTACGTACCAATTGGTTATATCACCCTCCAAGGATATCTTCTTCGGAGACCTGTCAGAGCCAGTCTCCTCGCCACAACACAAGCAGAATTGAAATACGATAAGCTTCACTACAGACGGGGTGAGCAGCTATTACTTAAATAAAATACGGGGATAATTTCAGCAGTTTACTCACCATAAGAAGCAATTAACTGGTCTGTGCTGAAGGCCAGTACCAGTGGAGCGGATCTGGAGCATAAACCCCTCTAGTAGCTTACTCAGTAAAATTAGTGCTAGGCTAATGAGGAAACTTACGGTATGAGTTAAGCCCCTGGATGCTGAGGCCGGCAGGAAGTGAGGAGCCCAGGGCCAAAAACAGGAAAAATGGTTCCGGTAAATGAAGACTTAACTAGGCCCCTATACCAAACTAAAAATTACTAGCACAAAACTGGTGAAGGACCATGGGTAGACTAGCACGTCTATCTCCTCTCAGTGTCGTCACGCTCCAACTGACACCAATGGCGTTAGCATCGCCAAGCCAGGCCAGCGAGAGGATCTGACTTTGCACAGCATGAACTAGTCTATACACAAAACACTTAATAAAACCGATACAAAAGTTACAGTAGGCAAATCAACATTGGAAAAATAATGAAAACATAAACAAAGCATTATTATCCTTCAGTTAACATCTTATGTTGGATAACTGTTCCCATATTACGTCACTATCATGGGCGTCACGAAGGGGAAGGAGGCAGTTGCCCCCCCCCCTTGGAACTTGGAGACCACTACAAAAAAAAAGGTCACTAATTGTGTCAGGCACTGTGAAAAGGTCTCAATTTGCGTCAAATGCTGCAAAGCAATGGTCTGTGTCGTCAGACGCTGCAAAAAGTATAAGTTTTTGATTATAATAGATTAGTTTTATGATAGCTAAACTTAAATTTCTAAATCCTTGAAATAATTCCTGGTGACGCCCATGGTCACTATCCAGTGGAAGTATACATAACATAGCTAAGCAGATGCAACATGGAAGTAACTAGACAATGGTAACTGAAAATAAAAGAAAAATTTTAAAATACATTTGAAAAACATGAATACAATAAGACACTTGAAAAACATTGGAGTTTAAGGAGTGAATTTTAAAAAACATATTTTTGAGGTATTATTTATGATTTACAACACACGTTGAGCGTAGGGCAGCATTAAATGAATACAGTGCGGCAGACGGACTAGTGGGATGGTATGCTAGGCACACGTCAGACTGAATAAAGTTAGTAAGTTTAAAAAAAAATATAAACAGAAATCTCAACACAAAGGCCAAAAAAGTTCTTTCAATCCTATACTGACAGTATACGAAAAGAGGCCTACACAAAAGATATCAAAACTTAAAATACAAAACACTCTGTAAAGACTAATCATACTATATAATCAAGAGTACTTGATACTGAAATACTATGTACATAACTAGCTTCTATTGAATTAAGCACACATACATATTATGTGATTTCCCTCAATTACTTGATATTTTTTCACTGAAGTTAAAGTTTGATATGCACTTCTGTGTGAAGAATTTTTTAAACATAAAATAATTACAATAATATTTACAACATTGAAAAATACAAGACACCCAGTTACAAAAAAAAAAAAAAAAAAAAAAAAAAAAAAAAAAAAAAAAAAAAAAAAAAAAAAAAAAAAAAAAAAAAAAAAAAAAAAAAAAAAAAAAAAAAAAAAAAAAAAAAAAAAAAAAAAAAAAAAAAAAAAAAAAAAAAAAAAAAAAAAAAAAAAAAAAAAAAAAAAAAAAAAAA
>PNEQ01039913.1:0-28691 GCA_003012365.1 Medauroidea extradentata | reverse complement strand
GGGGGGGGGGGAGCTAGCTTCCCTTCCTGCAGGCTCTCGCCAGAGTCAACAACAGTTTTAGCATTCAAACTGCGCCCCCTCGCCGGCTCTGTGACGGCATTAAGGGCGGAAATCATGGTACCCTCCCCCGCTCCACCGCCTTTATTGCACGGCTCATGATGGCCTGCGTCATAGCGCTTATTGTCGGGACGTAATCTCATTGTGCGAGGATGTGTTCCGGAAGTCATCGACTCCCCTCCCCCCTCATCAGTCTGCAAGCCTTGCCAAAGGAAAATGTTTATGTCCCTCGTGAAGTTATTTCCCTTACGCAGCGAAAACTATAACCTCAGCGAGCTTCAAGCAGCTATAAAAACACCGAGGCGAGCGATTTTCCCTCTGCATGGCCCTCAACTCGTCTGCAAAGTGGTTAAACAAAACATCGATGTACTCCGTCCACCGTAAAGTGAGCACTTTTATTGAAGGTTATCTTCTCAACAATTACAAAGAAATTGTAAACCGCTACGCATTGCCGCCTCGTAGCAAGGTCACAGTGTGTATGAGAGAAGCCTGAGGTGAAGATTGTACCTGCTGCTAGACTAGCCAGATATGACTGTCGCCCTCCAGCCCGAGGAATGTTTGAGGTGAGGTTGAGAAGAGTGTGGTGCAGCGACGGGATGAGAGAGACAGGGGAAACGGGAGTATCCCGACAATCTCATTCGATTAACCTCATACCTTAGGTATCTGTAACTATCCCACAACCTCAAATAGGCAGGGCTATAAATAAGGTCCAGGCGAAGTCGCTGTTAGTGGCAGGGACAAACTTAAGACTACTTTTCGCGTGGACAGCTATAGCTACTTATCCTGCTGCAGAATTAGTTCAACTAGTCGCTTGGACATTCTAACACTTGGGGACTGAAGTACCAATATTGTGTACAAAGAGGCTTTTAAATAAAAGTAAATATTATCAGTTACGAATAATACTCGCGAGCAAAGCCGCGGGGGACTGCTAGTCTTAAATGTATAAAATGAAGCGTCCAGACTCACTCACTCACTCACTCACTCACTCATCAACGCACAGCCCAAACTGCTCGACCTAGAACCATGAAATTTTGAGGGAAGCTTCCCCTTGCTCCATAGGCACCCACTAAGAAAGGATTTTTCTAAATTCGATAATTAAGGGGGTGAAAGGGGGTGAAATGTGTTTTCAAATAATCCCTGATATCTCATTAACCGGAAAAGCTATAATAATTGTTTTAACTTCATAATATTGCCCAAAGATATACGTATTGGCGAATTTTTCGATTTTGCGAAATTTGACAATTAAGGGGGTGAAAAGCCGTGAAATGGTTTTTTCATTAATCCGTGATTTCTCCTAAACCATTTCAGATAGTGAGGTGTTTTTTTTTTCTTTAAAATGATGCTTAAGGAAATATCTAAAAAGTACTTTCAGAATTTTTCGAAATTCGTCCTTGAGAGCTCTTAATAAAATATTATGTGTTTTATTAATCCTACATATCCTAAACCAGTGAAAATATTGAAATGGTTTTTGCTTAAAAATAAATCTTACGTAAATATAAAAAAAAAGTGATTTCAGGATTTTTTTTAAATTCGTCCTTGGAAGCTGTTAAAAATATAAAATGTGTTTTCAAATAATCATCTGTACCTCTTGTACCCGTTGAGATATCGAGATGATTTTTTGATAAGATTGAAGCTTACGTAAATATCTACAAGTCAAATTCAGGATTTTATGAAATTCGAAAGTTAAGGATGTGAAAAGCAGTAAAATGTTACAGTCTCCCGAAAAAAAAAAAAAGAATGATGACGGAGAAATAATTCAACAGTTGTTTCTTTTTGCCAACCTACTCATAAATAAAACCTCTCTGGACTATAGCATATACAACGAAAGAATTATCATGGTATGCCTTTAAGCATTCACTCAGGTATTGTATAAAGTTTGCGGTGTGGGAGGGGTGGAGTTACGGGTTCGTATCCCGGGCAAGACTTTGCGATGGGAATTACTATGACATCATACAAGCATATTGTGCGCGATGGGAATTACTATGACATCATACGAGCATATTGTGCGCGCTCTTTACACTGAGCTAAGACAATTTATAGTTCACTGTTATTGAGTACGCTAGCTGTTAAATGTCTCCATCACATATTTTATCCAGAGTTACTGTTTACATTACATAATTTCACGCGGGCAACGCCGCAGCCGGCCAGCTAGTATGACTATATGTATTGCATATGCTTTTCGCATGAATATAACAGACTCAATTAATTTGCTAAGTTAAGTAAGTACCAACATATATGTAAAAAATGTTTTACTACGGAAGGGATGAGATTACTTTTACACATTTAATTATATTTTTGAATTGCTAAACATAAGTAACATAAGCGAGTTCATACATTCAATACATAAACATGTTTTATTTCACTTGTATCTAGAAATTATGAAGTACTATGAATAATCTATTTCCTAATACATTTAAATAATGTGAACCAGTGTAATACTCATATTGAGAAGTATTCAATAATATTAATGAAGAAACAAAATTATTCTGACAGTCACAGTAGAGTTAGAAAATATCTTTAAACTAACTAAATTAATTTGGTTTAAAATTATCCGTACAATTTAATTAAGAACTAATTGATTGTCTAAACGAAAGATCTTTCGTATAAATTCAAGTTATTTTACTTGCAACTACTGTTGAAATTCTTACACTAAAATATAATAATTTAAAACATGAACAATTTTTAACGATGAATAATATTAATTATAAAATGCATAAACAAAGAAATGTGAATAACAATATTAAATTATAGGCATTTTTTAAATAAATATGTCAGCGATAATAAAAATTAAAATATTCATAAGATTGAAAGTCGTGAATTGTAAGAATTAAAATCTACTTTTACTTTAAAATTCGAAAATTTATTAAACTTTTGTAACACGTAACTGGAAAAATAGATACAAAAAAATTGTAATTGATTGAAATGCAAATATGAAAAGGTGTGTGATAAATACAGCACAAAATAAAGAAACTAATTTTTGAGCGTCAAAATACACCAACACTTTATGTTCAAAATATAAAATTGCTTCGTACATTTCTCGTTTCCTGGTATTGTATTACTATTTTATTTAACATTTGCAATTGTGGATAAAATTTAAACCTTACAAAGAACATTATACAAAATCATGAACAAGATAATTTCCCTTTATGTATGCCAACGTACTAAACTGTAAGTTATGTAATATAATACACACAAATTACTCTAATAAAGTAATGTATCTTGTTTGTTTCACTTTTTGCTTAGTTACTTTACTTTTGACATTATTTTTACATGTTGTATCATATTGCGGGAAAATTAGTTTATAGTTATTTGCATTTTGTTTATATTCAGTTACTTTTTTAAAAATATATTTGCCCAAAATTTAACAGCTGTTTATTTTTTCATTAAGACTTGTTGTAGTTATATCACAATAAAGTACAGTATTCTTAAAAGTAATTTTTTAACTAATTCTAAAATGCCACAATATTTACAACAAACTTACACTTGACTTAAATGCACGATATTTCTGCCCACAAGGTTCTGGGAGGGTTCAATCATCATGTATCCAATAAGGTGGTCTGTGTGTTCCGTGTTGAAGGTTTTCTCGGGGATATCTCGTTCCTTGCAGCTCCATATTCACCTCGTGTCTTCCTCGTGACGTTCATTCCACAGTACGCACAGTACACTGTATCTTCCATTGTGAACGACATTACACTATATGAACAGTACCTCAGTGCCCAAATAACTGTCAATTCATACTGTGAGGCAGATTACGTAACCTGTAAACGTAACCCAAAGCGATAACGCGTAACACAGGACGTTACTAACGTTTTACAATTATGGCCTTCTGTTTGCTACACGATGATTCGAGCATACAGTTGGTACTTTATTGTGGATCTACCCGTTGCTCCAAGCTCATTTAAGTGTGAAAAGTTATTTGTATAGGTTTCGTGACGCTACATAAGGAGATAAAATTATCTTATGATTTGAAATATAATATGTATCATACATATTTTAAGGTAAATATAATAGTATTAACTTAAAATGTTCTGCTGCATAACATTCACACAGTTGCTTAAATTTAAAAATTAGTTTCATCATAAGAATTTGTTGAAGTAACTTCAATGCAATTAACAATGTAGCGTTCTATATTGACTTAAGCTTCATCTGTTGCTAGACTCTTCTATCTGTTCTGTCTTTGAAATGTACTAAAATTTTGAAAGTTGAATTATGGGTGAACGACGAAATCAGTTTCCAAGAGAATTGTTTCATGCCATTCCGATAACGAGAATAAATATTGTGAATGCCTAACGCATTAATTTCTTCGATTTGCGTCTTACGTGAGTTAAAATTTAGCATTAAAAATAACTGTTTTAAGAATTGAATTTAAGTAATTTTGAAATCAGAGACATTTTTGACTGCTGTGACTTATCACAATAGAAAATATCGTCAAGAAATGTGGGCGTACATTGTCCGTCTATATTACGTACTGAGGATGTTTACGTGCGCATGCATATGTAGTTAGAGAGAAGAACAGTGGAAATAGATGAGCGCGCAACAGTTTTCAAACATCATCAAAGGTAACGTCCACGAGTGTTAGTCGAGTCAGAGACAGGTTTGGCAAGAAGTCACGTGCCTAGAACAACACGTCACATCAGATACAACTTCTAGCGGGGTCTGTAACCCGGAACTCTTAACTCGCTGGACCGACATAAACTTGCAGTAAATCCTGTTAGCCGGCGAGGGACTCTGGAATGGACAAAGGGCGGGAGGGGGTATCTAATGGCATCCACGGGAAACCGGAAGAAATGGCATCAGTAGAGGGAGTTCATTGTGGGAGATAAATTTCTCTTGAAAGATTAGACGTGGAAGGCACAGCAGCCGCAAGCAGATAATCGACAAAGAAAAGCTCTTTTCTCAAGCAAGTGCGTAGTGTGGGTGCGGGCAAATGGACGGCGGCTGTGGAGGGACGGGGCAGATCCATTACTGGCCTTCTTTTGTTGCCAATGACTTGATGCAGTTAGAGCTTGACCGCACGTGTCGGGGTGGCTAATTGTCGCCAGGCAACACGCCTTCAAGTCTCTCCCTCTCAGTGTCTCACGTGGCCGCGCGCTCCCCAGACCTTCCCTCCAGCCACGTTACTAGCCGCACAGCTGGCCACGTCAATATTGACATGACGTGAGGGCGGAGCAGCAGGGAATGCAAGCGCGAGGAGGACGGGAGCACACTGAGCATATACGCCGGCTAAAAGTAACGACCGCCACCTTCCCCAAATACAACACTAAAATAAAGACAGCGCAGAAAACAACTCAGACGAAAACAATGTGACAAACAAAAAACACTCAGACGATGACAATGTGACACACAAAACGGGATGACCTAACAACGATGCCACGAGCACAAGAATTGGACAAAGAATTATGAAGACGCAGAGGAATGCAGGGGTATCTCTCTTTGCATTGTTTTTTATTTGTATTAACGTTTTAATTATTTTCGTTTTTTATTTATAAGACAAGACTGTTTTATGTGTGTATGTATATATATATACACATATATGTGTGTGTGTGTGGTTTGGCTACAGCTAGTTTGATTTGTTTTTTCCTTTATTATTTTTCTTGCTTCTCTCTTGTTTTTTTTCTGAGATGACATTGAACTCCATGAATATATGTCCACATTTGTTCACTAAATCGTTGTTAAAAATATTAGTTATGCAGCTTAATTCAGGTAAAATACACCGAAAATTATGTTAAAGGTGACAACTTTTATTATTCTCAAAAAATTATGGGAAATTCGTTATCGCACAAAATGCAGATCCGATATAACCCCAAATATAAATATTGTGGATGTAACATATTACGTTAATAAAGGAATGAGGGACGCAGTTTATAAAAACTGTTTAGAATAAGATTGAATGGGATATCATTTTACTTTTTTTTAATGATACAATTTGCTACGTGATACGATCGCAAACCATTCTAAATAATATGTTCCTAGTTGATCTGGTCAACGATGACTACAACCTCTGATGTTCGTTCCCTCTGCGACATGCTGGTGACAGTTGAAGACTACCAGCACCCGCCAGAGCGCCAACTGTCAGAGGTTTGTGCACCCTAGCAAGGTGTAGTGTGCACAAAAACAAATTCCTAAGTACTATCGAAATATTAAGGCGATTTGTTCACAATTTTCTTGTCTCGACATTTTTACAAAATCGCCGTAAAAAGAGGAAGATATGCGTAGTTAAATTGTAAGGAGTGCAAGTGATTGCAATAAAAAATTTAAATTATAAAATATTATTTAAAGAAGTTAAATATTAATTTATTAGAACAAATTTTCCTTCAAATCTAATTGAATGAAATTTTTTCCCAGGACCACATATTTCATATTTTCATTCCTTTATAAATAATATTTATAGAACCACTGTTATCATATTCTAAAACTTTATTATTAAATACTTGAACATGTATGTCAGGTAAAAATAATTTAAAATCTCAATTTCTAATAACACTCGGAAACCAAATTTTGTATCTATGATTTCAGCTTTATTTGTTAAATATGATTAATATATCACAAATTTAGAAATGTTCGTAAACTTTTTTGTTCCATTTTGCAAATTCAACGTTGCTTCAATTTTCTTGCTAAGTTTTTTTTACTTCTATTTATAAAAATATTATAAAAATTACAAATGTATAGTATGTTTTTATTTTTTATATTTTTATAAATTTGATGAAGGTACAAATAACCGTAAATGGAAAAATAAAAATAAAATATTTTTTTCTATAAACAGAACCAAAATAAATGGTTAAAGCGCAAATTCATCATGGCGGAGAAATAGAAATATGTACTCTACAAATGCTTGTGATGAATCTAAATTTTAAAATGGTACTTTTGAAAGAGGAAATAAAGGCCTCGAGAAACACAAGTTAAATGCAATGTATATGAATACTGTGTTAAACCTTCACGTGAATAAAAACATTTGGCAACAAAAGAAACATAAAAATAACATAATAGTTAAATGTGAAAAATGTGGAGAGTTTTATAAACAAAAAATGTAAATAGTCATGATGAAACTTAGAATTCATAAAGGTCTTCCTCCATTAACTAAAAATAATTTTTAAAAATAATAAAAAAAATTAATTAAAAAATAAACCAAAAAGTAAACGTGAAATAGTTTATGTAAAATGTGAAATTTGTGGAATATAATATAATAGATTTTATATGAAAAATCACGTACGAAGTCAAAAACATATACAAGCTGCAGATAAAATAAAGAAAAACTATGAATTTTAAGTCAATGAAATTCATGAAATAGCAGAAGCATTCGAAAATAGATTGAAGACTTATTCTGTTAATTATATAAATGATGAAATATATCCAACAATATTTTTTAATGATGTAAAACATATTGTGATAAATAAAATAAAAGGAGAACTTGAAAAAATGTAAAAGAAAACTTATGTATTCTGTTCAATGTAAAATAGGAATCATCGAACAAGCCTATCGGGAAACATTTTTCAAAACTAAAAATTAAACTATTTTCAAAACGACTGATTTAAATGAATAATCTATTTCATTTAATAAACATTCAAAATCAGCACAAATAGTCAAAGGCACTTTTAAAGAATAATTGTAATTTCTAAATTTGAATTAATTATTTTCTTCATTTGGAAGCTCTGCTCGGAAACCGTCATATTTTTTACAAACTTGTTCGTGTTTATTTAATTTATCTTCAGAAAAGAAATGCTGTATTTTTTTCTAGTATTTTTAAAAGTTGTGATCCTACAAGACGAGAAAGACTTTTTATCCGACAATAATAAGCATTACTTTCATTTTGAATGTATAAAAGATTAATGTATTTACTAGTTTTATTTTTCGTATCAGATAATGGATACATTATGTACTCTTTTTCTTCATTTGCACAAACATTAATAGAAATTAGTTTTTTTTTAATAAAGGAATTTAATCTAATTGCATTGGAAATTCTAAACCTTAAAATGCGCTATTCAATTCATATTTAATTTTATATATTTAGTTACTCCTTGTAGGTCATCGTTTTACAGGATAAAAAAAATATGCATAAGCTTCATTCGGCTGTGAAAATGAATCACCAATTGGCAAGTCAAATTATATTATCTTATTGCACGTATTCATTTAAATTATTTTTAGTTTGATCAGTTGGTGAAAACGTCTGACGCTCATAACTTTCAATTATTTATCCACTCATGTTGATAGAAAAAATACATTTAAAAATTTATATTTTAAAAAATTATACAACAATTTTGTTTTTATTTATCCATGAATTATGGCTGTTAACAAAACCTAACAATTTAACAAAAACTTTATCACCCTTTTTTTCGTAAAATTTTTTTCACTAAGTAATCTTTATCTTATTTAGGCATAAGAAGTTCTGGTTCATAAAACATACATTTAATTGGTTCATTTTACAAATCTTTAAGTTTATATGTTATAGGATTTGTGTACAATATTTCAGAAATTTCAATAATTCTGCAGACCAATTACGTGTATAGCCTTTTTCAAATAATTTTTTAGGTTTACTTATGCGCACCTTATCCCCAATAGAAAATTTTGGTACATAAATTTATTGATAAGGATAGAGGTTTCATTCTTTTCGTTTACATCAACAAGCTTCATTTTGATTGTTCTATGCATTGTATTATTTAATCAATTATTAATATTGGTAACATATATATCCATTCATAAGGTCCTTGTATAGTGAAATTTTCCCACATTATTTCCTTCAAATTCTGTTAAATCTTTCAACAGTTCTGGTTATCTTATCACAAAATGTTAGATAATGTTTTATTTTTTAATCACTAATTAATTTTTGAAGTATTTTGTTAAAAAATCTTTACCATTATCAGTTTGAAGATACTTAACTTGTCGACCATTTAATATATTTTTAAATACTAATTTGGAAAATAACACCAATCACAGCTAGCATATACCTGAAACCTTTGTTAGTTTTTGAAATACCCACTAAACTTGCATGGGCAATACCAGTTAAGGATAAATCTGGCGAAAATGTTAAATTAGTGTATTAAAGAAGAAATTGCAAATGAAATTCATAAACCTGCGAGGAAAAATTATTCTAGAAGAACTGTGTTATATAAAAATATCGCAATAACTATAAAAATTTAGGGGTAGGTAAATCATCCACACCTTTGATAGAGCAAATGCATACTACTTTTATTAATGAAGCAGGGTTATATTATTTAGTTATGAAATCTAAAATGAAAAAAAGAAGAATTTCAAGATTGGTTAACTGAACAAGATTTACCATCTATAAGAATATATGGAGTATATAAATTACAAAAAGAAAATGAACAACTTGCAAAAGATCTACAGGAAATAAAAGAAAAACATATAAACTGCAGTAAAATACATAAAAAAAGCATCAAAATATCAAAAAGAATGATTATACATTACTACAAAGTCACAGCATAATGAGCATTTGTATAAAATTGGGGGTACAGCAAAAGAAAATTTTAAGATAAGACGTTCATTATGTAATACTGGGAAACGTTCTGATGAGGAATTTAATTATTGTTGTTTGGAGGAGTGTGCAAATCATCGCATTATTGAAGAACTTCTTAAAACTGCTTTTAAATAATATAGAATAGACTAAGAAAAAGAATTATACAACATTTATTTCAATGATATAAAAAAAATACGTAAACATTTTTATTTACACAGTGAACAACTTATTATTAAACGAGTTGAGAATAAATGATGATATTCTAGATAAAATATTTAACAGAATAGTATTACCTCCGCAAAAGATAGAAACTTTAAAATTACTCGAGAAATAAGAACCAAAGTTGGCGACAGGAAAATTGATAACATTATGTTAGATGATATAGATGAAGAAAAATTAAATAACATCATTCTTGAAGTTTATTATAATCTTGAAGATAAGGGTAATATTTGAAGAAAAACATTGGAAACTGATTTTTATTCTGAAGGATATGAAATTAGGAGAAAAATAAATATACGTTATTTGTCGATTGATGTGTTAAAAGAAGTTAATCCAAATATAAAATTTAAGTTTTAGTGTGTTAAATATTTTATATGATATTTTGAACCGTTTTAACACTCGTTTTAGGTGTCTAAATGATTTAAGTGTTTTTCTTAAAATATTTTTCTATATAAATAATAACCGAGGAACAAGCAAAAATAATTTATTAAGTCGACAGCTAATTAAAAATTTAAGGAATTCAAAAAACAGTACAAGGAAGCTTGTGAAAAAAATAAAAATCAAGAACTACCAATGATTCGTGCAATTGATAATATAAGGAAAAATAGAGACAGTTACAAATTAGAGTAAGAACTTAACTACTACACTTACTCCCGCTGTTGTGAAAACAATTTTATATCCAACAACACCTTCACCAACATCTTGTGAAAGGGAACTGTTTAAAGATGATCACTCTGATGAAGCATTTAAGCGTTTATCATAGGATATAGTACCATTAACTAACTATAGAACAACAATTATTGGTGAGAAAGTAACAGAATTTTTAAACAATTGTAATGGCCATGTTTTTCTATAAAGACCTGAAGGAAGTAAAAGACATATTAGTGATAGTGGAAGTAACATTTAAAGGTGAAAAACTTGTCATTAAAGGGAGAAAATATATTGGAACTGAGGGTTTGTTGAAATTGTTAACACGCAAGAATGTTTCGGAAAGTGAGTATACAGGTGCTGATTTTCAAAACTATAGTCAAATTTTAACAGATACAAATGCTGTTTTTTTAAAATGATCTAAATTCTGGAATGCCAAAATCTAGCAGAAGTGACAAATGGAGAAATATAGTAAACCATTTTTTATGAATAGATTAAACAGAACTTACCAGACAAAAATCAGGAAAAGGTATCAAAAATATACTAACGTCCCAATAGACTATATATGGACGAGTAACGTTAGAAAATTATCTGATTGTCATTTAGTTACATATGATGAAGAAAATTCTGGAAATAAAACTTTTTACAATGAAAAAGTGGGAATAATGAATATGTTGAATAATAAATGTATTGATTTTGTTGTAAACAATTCTAAAGGAATTCCATGTGTTATAAGAGTATTAAACAAAATACCACCATCTTTTTTGGGAATCTGAACATCGCGGAGAAGGATTACTAAATAATATATTTAGTTCGTTACCATTCGAATTACATGCACCCGGATATCGCTTTATAGGCCCCGGAACTAGACTTCAACAAAGATTAGAAACAAATGATAATCTAAAAAATCCTTTAGATGCTGCAGCAATGGAACATTATTTTGCTTATCACGATCATAAAGATTTAGCTGAAAGACATATTGCAGATAAGGAGTTAGAAAAGAAACCTTTTAAAAGAGATTTTGTTCCAGATGCAGATTTAAACAATAGATTATGGATTGGCACTACAGGATCTGCAATGCACAGAAAACGTAAACTTGGTTGGAGGATAAAAATAAATAAAATATTACATTTTTATATGTAATCTTATTAAATTTTTTTAAACATAATCTTATTAATTTTTTTATTTGTAAATGAAGGTGAAACATATTGTACTTCAACAGTCTGCTGATGGTCTTAAATATTGTAGAATTGATTTTTTTTAGACAAAATAACAACTTAATTGTAAATATAATAAGCTTAAAGATGGTAAAAGAATGTCTCTTACTATTTCTATACCATAACTTACGAACATGCTGAAAGGGATAAAACTGGTAATAGTTTAACAGTTCATAAAGGTGGATTTTTACCAATACTTTTTGGTGTATTAAGCACTTTAGAGGCATTAGCTGGCGGTGCATCAGCTGTTGCTAACACTGTAATTAATGACAAAAAAAGGATCAAGAATTAGCAGAACAACATAGACATAATTTGGAAATGGAAAAACTAGGAATAGGCATAAAAAATTTCGAAAAAAAAAAAAAAAAAAAAAGAACATAATTCCGCGCAGTAATTTTGATATTCAAAATTTTATTAAAAAATAATATGTTAAAACATTTTCGAGGTGTATTTATAATTGATGAATTACCTAACTCACAACTTAAAAACGACAGTAGATTTAGATATTTCTAAGAATTCTGGTACACGTTGGGTTTTTTTATGAAAGAAAATAACAAAATAAATTATTTTTATTGTTTTGGAGGCAATCCTTCTTGTAAATTAGTTGAATATCTCAATGACGAACATAGTTCGAAGCCTACTTCAGCTGGCGCTGAAATAATTTATAATGATGATAGAATACGAAATTTTGATGATGTTATTTGTAGTCATTTATGTGTGATATCGGTCTCGTAATTTTAAATTTTCCAAAAATAATTTCTTTGTTGATAGATAATGGATATCTTTGCAAATGTGTTAACGAAATCACGGGCTGATAAAAAAATGCTGTTAGCAAACAATTTTTTGATAAAGAATTAAATGCTTAATTACAAGAAACTAAAATTGAAATTGATACTGAAGTATATAATAAATTACAAAATTTAGATAAAGAATAAAATAATAAGATACACCAATCTAAAATAACAATTGATACAGAAATAACTTAAAAAAAATAATTTGACTCCATCACTTTTAAATTATTGTGACACACTAATAAACATGAAAATTACAAACACTACGAATTATTTTAAGAAAGACATTATCTGATAAATTAGACAATTATGAAAACCTTGTCAATTATGTTTATTTCCTAAGAAATAGAATTGACATTACTCATTTAGTGAAAATATAATGCGAAAGATGATAAACTTTATTTAGATAATAATCAGCCTTAATACATTTTTATGAGGATGGGCAAGTAGATGAGATAATAATGAAACCAGATGGTTATAAAAGTGTTATACAATTATACGAAAATTTGAAAAATATCGATATGTATAATCTTTTTGGATTTTTGGCTGGTAAATAAATATGTTTTAGAATATTTAAAAAAATATTAACATAATTGATGGTACAATTTGTTTATTACTGACATTATTTTTAAGTATAGGTATTTAGAAATAATATATATACATGCATATATATATAATTATGGATGTGTTTGGAAATTATGTAAAGAAATCTTGGACTAAAGAACGTAGTTGGGTTAAAGATAAAATTTAAAAATCTGTAACACTCCCATAGTTGTAACAACTTAAACTAGAAATAATAAAATATGCTTCGGGCCGTTACCGTGTTCAAATAGTTTTCTATCAACTTGACATCGACACTAGGCAAGCTAGAAAAATTAAAGTCTTCCCAGCCTCGCCAGGCAGTTCACTTGTTTGCTCCTATACTGGTACGCCGGAGAATTAGACTATGCGGTTAATCACATCACAGAGCCAATGGACGACTTGAAGTACACGCCCCTTGACGTCACTGCAGGGGAAAAGTACTGTGGGAAACAAAGCTTGTTTACAAACAGCTGATTTGTTAGTTGGTAATTGCAGAAAGCAAAAATGTTACGCATTCATAGATTTGCACGCAAGGGCAAAAAAAAATAGTAGTTTCTACTTCATGTTTAAGATATGCAAATACATAAGATTAATGTTAACCTGAAAAAAAAAAACGGCAAATTCCAAACAAATAATCAATTTTCTTGACGTATATCTCATCCGGGACATTTCACGCCAAACAGCTAAATGAAGGTTATGTTCGGCTGCTGTATCCATGGAGATAGGAATTGTTTCCCACACCTGACTGAAGCTCCGCCTCTTTTCAAGTCGTCCATTAAAATAGGTGACGATGTATTGTATTCCACAAACCCGCTAAAGAAAACACTTTATACCACAAAACTACCGCCCTGTCAGTCCCTTCATCTCGCTCTCAAAAGCGCATGAGCTCCGAGGTTCATATTAGCTCCGCTAATATTTTCCTTGTTGAGAAACTTGACTGGCTACAACTTCACTTGGTCTAATATTAGACATTTGAATGCAGAGTTAAAGCAAGATATGTCGCAAGACGTTCTTCAACAAAAGGCACATGATTCTTATAATTCTTGCCTTGATAAACAAACTCGTATTATTGCTGGCCTCGGGGACTATGACCTTGACGACACACAGTGTGACAGGCGACCTAAGTATCTACTAGCTCACATGCCCTCACAAGCCCGTCAGGAACACACTAGCGCCTGCCCAGCTGCTTGTAATATATTAAGTTATTTGTAAACCTGTACTAGCGTAGTGAATGTAGCTATACAAGTACAAACATTCGTAGTACTAAGCGACAGTAGTCGCATACTGCTTATATCCCCGAGGAGGCCTGTGCCTGCACTGAAGAGGGCTGACGTCACCGCATGTCATGCCTCAGTACTGGTGACAGTTTGCATGGCAGGAGCATCGTAACTATACAAAACAATTTTTTCATGCCACTTCCACAGGGAAACATGGGGACAATTCACGAATTTCTAACTTTAGTTAATTATTGCTATTCCCAAGTAACATTGCATCTCGAAGCATTATGTACTTCGCAGAGTTAAGCAAACTATACACGGTACAGCACTAGGCTCAGTGTCAGCTGCTGTTAAATTTACAGTGCACAAAATACAATACATTTACAAATACGTAGCTATAAGAGTCGTCTATGCCCTACTGTAAGTCCGGAACCGAGAAGAGCTGCGATTGGCTACCAGGTTAGCCAGTCAGTGAACTCCAGATGGGGCAGAGTTATCTACATAACTCGTGGTCCAGAACTGATTATTGCCTACATTAAGTTTGCTGACTTGTCAGGAATGCCAACGAGACAACATAGACTACTTTTTTTTTTAGTTAAATTTTCCGTGGGACAACCTAGTTTCGTCCAATAATTTACCCCCCTTACTGGTAAGTACAGAGCTCACAGAGTCGCCTCGTGATTGGCCGTCCCTGCCGGCCAATCCCATTTCATTTCATCCAGTCATCTAATTCCTAATTTTTCACGCACGTTTTTCTTAAAATTAATTCTTGTATTCCTGAGATACAGCCATTATTAACATCAGTAAATCCCTTAGCATTCTGTCGTACAGCTTTCCCCAGTATCCTACTATACTATAATGGTTTCTCTGTTCCCTACCTTCCTATACTTAGCTCACTTTAGGGTGTGCTCACTGCATCAATTGCAGATGTGGCCTCTAGACAACCCTACCCTGTCGCGATAACTGCCTCATCTACTCCAACTTACATCCAACAAAATGTATGAGACAGACTTGAGACATTCAGTCCTTACCTCCATCGTACTTAGCTATGCGTGCATGTGGAAGTACTCACAGACTGAGACGAAGTACACGCTGATGTGGCAGGTCCGTCAGAACAGTCAGTTGTGAGCTGTCAGAAGACGGACCGGACCACTTTGGCTCGCACTAAGCTACTGGCGAGGTTACGGATGAAGACAGCGCAGGGACGTCAAATGTACCTTATTACTCCACTATGGCGGACACTTTCCATTGTGGGCAAACTACTCAACTATATTCAGTTGATGAACCAGCACTCACGCTCACCACAGTCTATTTTATTACAATTCGTAGCTGGCTCAACAAGATCCTGCCGCACTGCGGTTCCTTCCACGTAAGACAACTCCACTTGGATGAGGACACACTGCATGTAACTATGTGGCCACCAGCGAGGCTGGAACGTATTTTTGATTGTTTGGCCGGGGCGTCGTGGACCTAAATACTTTTTTAAGGGGCATTTATCTTAATTAACATAATTATAACTGCACCAGGACAGTAACCAAAAGTGGGGGACCGGGAGTCGGTCTTCCCCCGGGAAAATGTCAGTTTCTAGGCGTAGGATGTGGTATTTAAGCAGTTTTAAAACCTAAATATACAATATACAGTGGGCAGAAATTGCAGTATTTTTAAGGTGTAAATTATAATTTTATGCTATCAACTTAAACAAAATCTTAAAATTTTTTATGTAGGTAGCATTTTAACCATATGTCTTTACTTCGGTGTATTTAGTAGTAATTTTGTGAGTATACCAGTTACGGGAACATTCAACAGAACCAGGAAAAATGCTCGTTCAACCGATCACTCCCGATATTCTATATGCAATAAAGTTACGGGCTACGTAATACTCTTAACAATTTTGTAAACATTTTACTTTGCACGCAAATTTTGTTCAAATTTGTGCTACAATGTACACAATTCAACCTTACATTTAGGAATCTCCTGAATTTACTTACTAATATATCTACACACATATTATTAGATTAAGAAAACAATTTTATCTAAATGTATCATTAACTTCGAAAATCAATTAACCTAATACTTGTGTGCACGAAGACGCTGGAAAAAAAAATTAAATGTTAAAATATAACACTAATACTGTACATGCTTGAAAATAGTCTACACTGACAGAAAATATAATTTACAAATTTAAGTAATCCTTCGTTGATATTTATACCTGGCTACCGAACCTAAATCTATGTTCGAAAAGACGTGAAATATGATTCCTATTATTCCTCCACATTTAGCAAACTCTTCAAGATATATTAGTTGGTTTTTGCTACAAATTTATGACTACGTAAACACCAGAAAAGTAGCTTCAGGATATTTCGAAATTCGACTTCCGTGATATGAAAATACAGAAAACGTAGTTTATATGAATCGTTTACGTAACTGGAACAGAATGGGCTACGTTTTTTATTTTTTTCGTCACTTGAATACTTACGCAAGTGTTTAAGGTGGGATTTCCAGACGATTCGAAATTCGATACTTTAGGGGGTGGAAAGACGTGAAAAATGATGTAGATTATTCGTTCCTCCGTATATATTGAACCATTTGAGATATCGAAGTAATTTTGGCTTTAGGATTATGCTGCTTACGAAAATACCCTAAATACTATTTCATGATTTTGCCAGATTCTACCACAGAAGGTTAAAAAGAAAACGAAAGAAAACAGTAAAATGTGTTCTTATTCATAAACGATGAATATCGTCATCGACATCATACAACATTTAGATTTCGATGGCATTTTCGCCTAAGCAATGCTACTTGTATGCCTGGAAAGTAATATCATGATTTTTAACCTACTTTCTAATAGGAAAAATGAGGCTTTTTATTTCACCTCACTGTCTGTGTGTATGTGTGTGTGTGTGTGTGTGTGTGTGTGTCCGTCCGTATGTATGTCCGTGTGTCCCAAGAAACTTTTGAACCAGTGGACTGAACTTCATCAAACTTGTACACGTGTAGTACTCTGTAATCTGACTTGAGTTTTATATATTTCGTTTACGTACTTTTCATATTTTCAAAATGACGGCTATTTTAACGTTTGAATATCAATATAAAACCTAAGGAACCATATTTTAGAATTTCATCAAACTTGGGACACAAATACTACTCACGAAGCTGACTTGACTCGTGTGTATTTCGTTTATTCTATGTTCAAACTTTTATAATGACGGCCATTTAAAATGTTTGGCATAGTATTACTATCTTAGGAAATTCTTTTCAAAAATTCATCCAACTTGGTACACATATGCTACATTCAAATCTGACCTTACTTTTGTGTATTACGTTCTTTCTTTGGTAGTATTTTGAAATTTGCGACCATTTTTTATCTTTATTGTATAAAGACATCTCAGAAAATGTTTTCTTGAATTTAAACTGCCACGGGTATATTGCTTGGTACTTATTTTTTGTATATTTCGTTTATCATATGTCATTATTATTACTATTACTATTACTGTTATTATTATTATTATTATTATTATTATTATTATTATTATTAAAGATTCCTAGATGTAGGCTACGTAAACGATTTTAACCTTTAGGGTTAATTGGCACCCACTTTGAGAAAAGTAGACTTATCTGTTATACTGGTCACTTCTTGTTTGAAATTCGACAACTACGGAGGTGAAAAATGTTGTAAGAGGTGAAACGTGTTTTAAATGAATCGTTGATATATTGGACCCAGAGGACTATCGTTGTGTTTTTCAGGTCTAGAAGTCACATATGCAATATTCTAACATGTTATTCAAAGGTTTTTCTAAATTCAGTCTCTTAAGGGGATGAAAATACGTGGAAAGTGTTTTAGAAATATCCACTATATCGTACAAACCATTACACACACACACACACATATATATATATATATATATATATATATATATACACAGGTAGGTAAGTGGGCTTTATGTTCGACAGTGACACACTTCTCATTACTATGACAGGAGTTATAAGAGGAGTCGGCCATGGCCTGAAGTCAGGATGGCAGGTTCGAAATACAGGTTCTCAATCATGTTACCATAGCACCGCCTCGCTCAGTTATTACAGATATAAAGCTGCTTTCACTGCCTCATGATGATTACGTGATTGGCTGCAAATATATTTTAGGATATTTCTAAATTCCAACTCTCTAGATTGATACGTTTTTTTTTTTTTTTTTTTTTTTTTTTTTTTTTTTTTTTTTTTTTTTTTTTTTTTTTTTTTTTTTTCAGTGAATCGTGACTACGTGTTGTCATCTTAATTGTTAGTTCTATTGGATAGTTATACAAATGTCTATCTACGATATGTATTTTAAAATTTTTCGAAATTTGACCCCTAAAAGAACTAAAAGCCGTAGAATATGTTTTCGATTAGCCAATGATATCTATCTAATTAGTTCAGATATCGAGGCATTGTTTGCTTCAGATTGACGCATATGGAAATATCTGAAGAAAAGTTATATATATTATTTACCGGATAAAATAACTTAATTACAAGGGGAGTTTGTAACCATTCAAGAAAGACGATCCTAAAAGCAAGTTCGACCAGCCATAAATAATGTGAACCAGGGTTACAATCTGCAATTATATCGAGATGTATTGTCGTACAATCTTCATGTATCTCAAGAATGAATGTTTTATTTACTCTATTTGTTATCATGAATACATTCGACGTTACATGAAGGAAACGACCTGGAGTTCATTTTGCCATTTTCTATTAAACACTGCGTACACGTTTTGCAATGATAAAACTCACGGAAGTAACTGAAAACAGTTTCCTTTAAGGCCTCGCTTCTTAGTTTTGCAGTGGTTTCAAAAATAATTTTTTAAACGCAAATTAATGCATGTATCAAAAAGTCTTCTTACAGTTTTACCATTTATATATCATCAATTGTAGCTGAAATTTTCTGTTACAATGCATCAAACGTATTTTTAGATTTTTACTCTGAAATATCACATATCTTGTCAAAATAAGCCAAAATGAAGCAAAATAATTTTTGCTACCAAACGGTACATTATTAAAAAAAAAAAAAAAAAAAAAAAAGTTCTTCCAAAATTGTGTATAGTATAACTGTACACAGTCTCAAATTTTTTCAAAGCATTTGGTTGAAAAATACTCGCGTTATTTGCAATTGTTTGAAATAAATGATGGATCATGGCCTTAATGCAGAAGATGTTTGAATATAAGTTATAACCTCAGCCCTTCCTTATTTCCCCCAGTGGTGGGTGTACAGTTCCAACATAGTCAAAGCATGATTTGTTTTTGACAGTAGAGTACGGGTAGGGATGCATGCAATCACTTAAATTAATAAAAAATACGAAATAAGTTCTTTTTATGACATTTAAACTTCTTTTCAATGACACATATTTCGTGGGGCTGGGGTTACAATGTACCCCTGTAACCCCCCCCCCCCCCTTGTTCGTGCGCCACTGGTAACCACATTCTTCAGTGAGTGCTCTCGTGCTCTTCTCTGCCGCAGCCAACTATCAGGAGTGCGTTCTTAGTTCCTTCTCGTCGACTCATAGGTCAGTTGGCGTGCGGTGTAAGCACTTGATACTGTGCGAAGTTTACGTGAGCTTATGTAAATGTTACATTAGTTGACAAGTTATAAGAACGTTTGTAAAAGAGCCATGGATAGAAATAGCTAAATTCTTTCACAAACTTGCTACGTGAGATAAAAGACTTGAGATACGTGCCAACCGCATGGATCGTATTCTTTCCAAATAATATGAACAGTTTCTTCCACTATTTCTGGAACAGTACTTTTCCCAATACGAATTTAAGACCAATGCTCAGAATGCAATACCTGTAGGTAGAGATCCGATGCATATAAGGAACCGACGTGGTCCAATTTCAAGTCGTCATTAATTTTGTTGGATGTTGTTAAGCTCAGAGTTTCGCCCAGTAATTTAAAAGGAACATCACGTGGTGTTTTCAAGTGTGCGATAAGTAACGGAGATCCTAAATTGTTGGCAGGCATTTTAGATACAGAGTGACTATACCTTATCGTATCACTGGCTTACTGTCTTCAATCCTGCGCGCATTTCATACTATCGTGAATTATTGAATGCTAGGAGACTATTCTCAGCTGTATACAAACACACACAATACATCTGTTAGGTCTTCAGTACTGAACAAGTTCTTCAGAACTATTGAAACAAGTATACATCTTGCACAACAATTAAAGGTAGACTAAATTATACACGAAATACTTCACAAAAGCGACAAATGCATAAATTAATCAATAAACAATATTATGTATGCCTATACACAGAACAGAGATTTAAGTGTAACGTCATAAATTTGATGGTTTCCAGTCCGCCTTGCGATTTAATAATGTCCGTCCAAGGTCACCAGACAGTGTTAACACTTATATTCCTGTGTGATATTTTCTTCGGTTGCATTCTAGTTGTCGTGGGATTTGTTTAGAAATTAGTTTAAAGAGTTTTTATCAGTATTGTCAAGGTAAGTACTGGGTATGACTAGGCCTATTTGAGTTCTCTAAACATGCGAGGAATCACGGCTTTGATGGTTATAGTGTTTCTAGAAATATATTTAATGTTAAAATATATCGGGTGCAGAAACTGTATAACTAGTGAATATAATGTATATTTTCCTTCCGGTTGGTTAGTAAATTTCTCAAGTTATTTTCATACATCGCACATGGTAAATTGCTTTTACCTCCTAATTACTATCGATAAAGTTGATATTGCTGACGTCAACATAACCTGCAAAGTTATGCCTTAATTTGTATATTTGGCTATTGCTCTCGTTGTGTTCAAGGTGTATGATGAGGGATGTCACACGTTGTAACAAATTAATTTAAATCACGAAATCGTACAGCCATACATAAAGCTGAAACCAAATTTTTTTATTTAATTAATTTTTGAATTACATAAACATACTAGCTAGCGGTCCCCCGTGGCTTTGCTCGCGAATATTATTCATAACTCATAATATTTACCTCTTTGTACACCAGACTGGTTCTTCAGTCATCAAGTGTGGTAGCTGAGTTAACCCTGCAGCAGGATAAGTAGCTATATCTGTTTACGCGAAAAGCAGTCTTAAGTTTGTCCCTGCCAATAACAGCGACTTCACCTGGACCTTATTTATAGCCCTGCAAAGTTGAGGTTGAGGGGTAGTTATAGACTCTAAAATGTAAGAGGTTAATCGAATGAAAAACTTCTGACTAACCCTGTGCACAACCATCGATGACAGTGCCCTCAATTACATATTTTCAAAACATTCACTTGAAGTTTAATGCCATTAGAAAGTTTTGGTAGGAAAATGTTTCGGGGAAACGTATTTGGTGCCCCAATCCTGAGATTAGTGAGATAATATGTGAGCTGATGTTATCAAGAGACCTAAGTGGAAAGTGAACTGCATAGTCAATTTTACCCCATTTAAATGACTACATGCAAATTACTAATTCGATCTGCCTCGCAGTTTTTGTGTGTCAGAATTGAACGTTTGCACGCAGCTTTTAACGGAATTCGAGCCCAGAACCTCCCGGAATGTAGACCTGAGCTACAAACAACTGCGTCACGTAACGTCGAAATAATTAATGAAAACAAATTTAATTAAAAAAATTAACTATTCATATCCTGCGCTCATAGAGATTGTACAACACTACGTTTCGATAGGTTACTGTAAAGTGAAATTCCTGAATACTTTATTTCTCGCTGGTCGTACTTTCTTTTCGGATCGTCTGTCTTGAAAGTTTACAAACTTAGTTTTATTCTTAATAATCAAGCTATCTTATAAAGTAAAAAAAAAAAAAAAAACTTACATATATATTTTTTAAATACTTACGCAAGCATCACTCTGACGCGAACAACACCTCAATATCTATACTGGTTAGATAGATATGATGGGCTGATGGAAAACAAATGTTGTGTATTTTCACCCTTTTGGGTGTCGAATTTCGAAATATTTTAATTACACATCTTAGACACTGGTATAAGCAACCAATTGAAGTGCAAATCATGATGGTAGCCCGTTCAGTCAAATCAAAATCGATCATTCATTAAAAAAAAAAAAAAAAAAAAAAAAAACACAAATGATCCCTGCGCAGCATTGAGAGTTAGTTCAAAATTCAAAAGTCTTAAAACAGTTTTTGACCATTTCTGTAATCCTGAAGTAAAAATTAGCTGTATTTCTCGGTGGGTTCGATAGAATTTAAGGATTTATCTAAAACACATTACAAGTATTTTAACCTCCTAAGAGAGTGCATTTCGAAAAAAAAAAAAAAAAAAAAAAAAGCTGAATCACGTGGAAGTGAAAAAAAAAAACAGCACGCTGGGATCAAGATATATAGACGATTAATTGAAAACACATATTACCTCCTTAGGTGGCGAATTTTGAGAATTCGTGGAATTACTTTTCAGGTTTTTGAGTAAGCATCAATCTCAAACCAAAATCACGTCGCTATATAAAACATCAATGTGGTCGATATGTATCTATTGTGAATCTAAGACACAATTTACCCTTTCTTTACCCCTTTCGGATCGAATTCGGAAAATATATTTAAGTGTTACTTAGGTATTTACATAAGCATCAATCTAAAGCAAAGAGTACTTCGATGTTTCAGTTGGTTCAAAAGATATAAATGAATAATAGGAAACATATTTCACGTATTTTCATCCCATTAATTATCCAATTTCGAAGCGTCTTAGGGTGTTGTCATGGTCATTTGTATATGTAACCAATTGAAGTAAAAATCACGATTATAGTCAATTGTGTTTCAGTGATTTAGACGATTAATAAAAAACGTGTTTTGACCAATTTTACTGCTTGAGTTTCGAATAAAAAAATCCTAAAACACCTTTTTGGGTATTTATGTAAGCAACATTTTGAAGTGAAAACCAACTCTCTATCCCGAAGGGTTCGATAGATATCGATATCGAATCGGAAACACAATTAAAGTATTTCCACCCCTTAAATGTTGAGTTTCGAAGAATCCTGAAATTGGTTAATATGCCTTTGTGTGTGTGTCCCTTTAAAGTAAAAATCACGATGATAGACCGTCTGGTTCGAGCTCTACGGATGTTTCTTCGGAAATACAATTCACCCTTTTTCACCCCCTTAGAGATCGAATTTCAAAAAAACCTTTCTTAGTGCTCGCCTACGACCTGAGGGGAGATCACACACACATTTTAACGAATCTAGGTCCAGAGGTTTGGGCTGCACTTTGATATGTCGGTCAGTCAGTCAGTTAGTGTTCTCTTTTATGTAAAGAAATTGTTTTGCAAACACGAACTTTATTTTCCAATAAAATCGTCATGTTACTTTCACCAACAATTTCCAACAATTTTATGGTATACGGCCCTGTATAATAGAATCTCTGAAGTGGGTATGAATTAATTTGAATGCAAAATTTTCTTGACGACATACAACAGAACACATAATAATTAGCTACTTTGAATTATAGTTACACAAATGGTCGCAGTGATATCAGATAAACGTCGATGTTTCATGTCTTGTGTGACAGGGCTGGTTTCTAAATGATAAATCTAATAATTACATTTCTGACAAATAAACGATACTCGGTTTGTAAGGGACAACTCGACAATGGATGTTTTAACTTTTTAGTTTGAACTAGACATTTCTTTCTTTCAAAGAGAAGTTGCTAGCGTTAGTCAAGTGTGTAGATGCAAGTAAGGTAAACGTACAAGATGAGAACTATTAAGAGCATATCCTTCGCATTCTGTTTACTAAATGTTTTTACGTAAGTATTTCCTTCCTTACCAACATTAATATGGCAGCAGTGATCTCACAGCGCCATTTGATCATTTCGCCTGTGGACCGAGGCAGCTTATTAACAGCAGAGTATCGGCGCAGACTGGCTATTATACCGACAAATCACTCCGAAAGAAGGAAATAAATTCCTACGACAAATGCTAGCCATTTCGAGTGGCTAAAGCAAACGCAATGAGCTATATTATTTTGACCATTAAGCCATTTCTCTCGGGAGACAAAACATCCCTTCTTTCTGGTGCCGTTTCCACTCGTAACGCAATAAAAGAAAAGAATCAACAACACTGACAGACAGAGGAGGCAAGGAGGGGAGGAAAAAAAGCCAGCCAATTTCGGGGAATTTTTCTTGAGTGCTTCCTCAGAGGGCGGAACGCCGGCTCCATTGTTGTACAGGCGCTGAAGTTGAAGACTTGCATTAGCTACGTATAAAAGATTTCTCCTCTGGTTCTTTCAACTTCCTCGCGACTCAGCTTTCCTTACATTACATCCTCTTTTTTCCCCATTCCATGCTTTATTTGTGCGTGCGAGACGCGAGCGAAGAGCAAGAGCTTACTTTTATCGCGACGTGGTTATCGTCGTTGTTGGCCTGCGCGACGAAGACATCTGCTAGTTGGGGAGGGGAGGGGGGAGCTATGCCGGGACTAACTGCGGTAAGATGGCGACATCAGGGGTTTCCGTCACTAGGATATGCTCTCAAGAGAAGCTCCAGGCTGCATATGGCGCTCCTACTATCTATCTTGCACGGCGAAAAACATACATGTCTCACAACACCAGACACTGCTGCTGACACACACATTGTTTCAAATACCATGTAATGTATAGCAAGCCGTGCTGAAGGATGATTGCTCGTATTCAGAGACTAATCAGAGCCAGGATGTTGCGTGGAATAGTGGGCGGGGGGGGGGGATGATATACCACGAATACTTACATAACGACAACTCCGATGAATTACGAATGTTATTTTCTTTGAACTGGTCTTGGATGTTTCAATATTATAAACTGAACAGTTTTCACGAACGTATGTCATTGCAAGTGAATGTTACTGAGGAGCAGAAAACTTCACAAAATAAAGGGTAAAAAAAATCCTGTAATAGCTGTTATCAACAAACATATCATAACATTCCGAAACGGAATTAAATCGAATCCATAAAGACGGCAGAAATGAACCATAAAATAACTAAACAATGTGCATGGAAACATAGATGCACGATGACAAAAAACAACATAAACACGAGATACTTGAATGGATGTGAATTCAGACACAGCAAATAAAAAACTTTTAGCAAAAAAAAAATAACTTCGACTTAAAAAAATGTATTCTGGAAAAAAATAAACACTAAAAAGTAATAAATAATTACGTTATTTTAGACTACTTAGAATATAATCAATTTATTAGGACAATAATATACAATTATTGTTATTTTCCTATACACCCTCAAAACTACACACGAACGATTTCCGCCACTAAATTTAATGAAATAATTACTATATTGACATGCACAACTCTTCGGCCCTCAAACATGGCGGGCAGCAGCCGAACGAGTCCTACCACATCCATATATACATATATGTAAACAAGCTGTTTTATATTGCAATACCATCCCTCTTCTCTTCAAGATATCACACGCAAGTTTCGACAAGCTTTAAACTACTGGGCTTGTCTGGACCAGCGCACATACCCCCTCTCCACTGCCCTGCCCGTCTCTAGGCATTTTATTACACTAGTAGGCCTATATATTTAATTACTTCTTTTGAGTGTATTATTTACAATATTTTGTCCTAATTAGGTTTTAATAACACTCAATGTTAATACCTTGGTTGCAAGATGCTCAGGGCAACACACAGCACATGCAGATGTGTTCCTTTATTAAAACTAGCCAGGTTCACACCAGCTCTCGAAGTCGGTGGACGCATGTAGCAAAATACCCCATCCCTCCCCCGTCCCATTCAAACCTCGGTCCCTACTCTACCTCACTTTCTGCATTACCATTTCTCTCTTCACAACTATCAGCTATATAATATGCTCGAGCACTCACAGCTATGCAACATATTAACAAATCTCTTGACCAAGGCTAGCATCCATACTGGATCAGATATGACAGATTCATACAGTATATTTTCCTATCCGCTCTCTACTATAAGCTTTACTTTTGAAAGTGGTTCTGATATCTTACCGTGTCAGTGGTTATAATTTTCAACGTGGATTTGATTTTATTGTCATATATTTAATGACATTGCTGAATTGTTATTGTTTTTATGTTTTTATAAGATTTTTAGTTGGCTACTTTGCAATATATTTTGTATCTATTGGCTGTTTCTGCATTGTTTCTTGTTCTGGTACATTCTACAGTTCTATTTTATGATTACAAGGAAATTTATTGCATTAGTCACCCAAATATATTTTCGGCCTGATTTTTTACACGAATTTGCCTTAAAGAAAAATAATTTTCATCATCATAGTGGTAGAATAAAGTTTAGGAATGAGTTAAAATTTGTATTTACGTCAATGGACCTATACACTGGTGTGGTGACCAATCTTCAATGTTAAGAATATGAATGAATTTAGTAACCTTTTCAGACGAGAACTGCCTAGTATGTAAGTACTTTTAACTGAGTTCTTTCAATTTTCGTATTACATAATGGCGTAGAACAAGCAAAACAAAATAATACCCTACACAAAGCCATCGAATGACTTCTCTCCGAAAATGTGGACCGACGCAGCTAAACAGCGAGTGACACAAAATAGCTATTATAGGAGAGTCAAATGTTGTAGCTGTGTGGTTCCTTGATAGCCTAGCGAATCCAAAAACCAAAGATATAGTGGGTGTAGTAACAATCCCACACAGACACGACCTTGATGACTGTGTAAACATTGCAATTAAACAAACAATAAATATAGGGACTTATGCACGGTGCATGAGAACATAAAAGTTGTGAATATCAATGAGGTAGAAAGGAAACTGCACACCAAACATGGACTACACCTAAATAACCTAGGTAAAGACAATCTTGCATCCATTAGCTGATGCAGTTCTGTCCATTCAATACAAAACACACTCGAAGGAACCAACCTTCCTATACAAACGGATTCTCAAGAAACCTACACAACAAAATGTGCACGTTATCAGCTCTGACATACGAAAGTCGGAATCTCTCAAATGTACCATGCTTGATAATTGGGTAGTTAGAAAAACAACAAATGACAAGTCTAGTGTTTAGTGTAAAGATCGGCTGAAGCCATGGGCGTCACCAGGAATTATTTCAGGGGAAGGAGGCAAAGATTTAGAAATTTAAGTTTAGCTATCATAAAACTAATCTATCATAAGCAAAAACTTATACTTTTTGCAGCGTCTGACGACACAGACCATTGTTTTCCAGCATTTGACGCCAATTAAGACCTTTTCACAGTGCCTGACACAACTAGTGACCTTTTCTTTTGTTGGTGTCTCCAAGTTCCAGGAGGGGGGCAACTGCCCCCCGACCCCCCTTCGTGACGCCCATGATAAAGGGGAAAACTTAATAATGATAAACAACCAAAAATAAAAGTCCAAATACAATACAAACTAATATGTAACACTCAGAACATCACAATTAAGACAGCACAGACAATACAGGAATGAATACAATGGTTGACACAAGACAGGATAACAACGATGACGTCACAGACAACACACAACTATGAAACACAAAAGAACACAGTAGATTACAGGCCAACTTTTCACGCCGTTTCGGGAGCTGACATCTGCTCCCGTCTTCAGGTGAAGTAAAAATCAGATGTTGAAACGTCGTGAGAAGTCGGCCTTTGGAAATCTACTGTGTTCTTTTGTGTCGTCATTGTTATGTTTTCTAGTGACGTCGTCGTTGTTATACTGTCTTGTGTGCAATATTGTATTCGTTCCTGTATTGTCTGTGCTGTCTTAATTGTGATGTCCTTAGTGTTACACGTTAGTTTGTTTTGTATTTGGAATTTTATTTTTTGGTTGTTTATCATTATAATTTTTTCCCCTTTGTTATTTGTTGTTGAATAATTTCTTATGGGATCTTTCATGTTCTATTGTTTTGGTTTACTGATGTGTTGACTACAGCCAACTCGGCTTGTTTTACATTTTTTCCTATTTCGTTGTTTGTTTTTCTTAGTCTCTTTCTAAGGTTTCTAGAACGACATAATATTGCAATGACGTATGTCCACAATAATACAGTTTGTCATTCTTTATTAGAGGTTCGTTACAGCAATTGTAGGGTAGTACAGAGATTAGTTAATATTAACCTATAACGAGTTTCGTTGATTTCGAGTACACACATACCACGTTTATATTCGAATTGGAATCGCGGTAACACGCCACGTGTTTTTTATTATCCAAGAAGTTGTAACACACAACTTTTATTTGTTTATTTCATTCAGTTGTACGTTTCCTGGGCACAAGCCTTGTGTAAACAATTTTAACGTTCTTCACATTCTCTTATAAAACTTTATCGAATTGCTTGTTTGACACTTTTCATTGTAAAAAAAACCTTGGAGGTAAACCTGGCTGCTGTTCCTTGCAATATAGGATATCAATGTGATGAAAAACATTTTGAATGTTGTGCATGTAAATTAGATTTGGGTACTCAGAAAGTTATAATTGTTTGTGTATATAGATCCCCAATGGGTAACATTAATTATTTCATCAGTAGGTTACAGAATGTTCTTTTACACTTGTATAATGGTTTTGATATAATA
>PNEQ01039912.1:0-13227 GCA_003012365.1 Medauroidea extradentata | reverse complement strand
ACACACGCAGAGAGAGACACACGCAGAGAGAGACACACGCAGAGAGAGACACACAGAGAGAGACACACACAGAGAGAGAGACACGCAGAGAGACACGCAGAGAGAAACACACAGACAGACACAGACAGTCAGCAGTAAAGATGTCAACCACCAACTAAATGATCCACAAGCTCAAGAATTGGCTGACCTGCTGAACCAAAAGATTCAGGTATTCTAATATCTGGGTACCTTAGGCCAAACCTCCACTATGGAGCACGAAATCACGCTCACCTCCCATCAAGTGATTTACAGTCCACCTGGTACACAGACTCCTGCAAAACGGAAGGTGATAGAAAACCAAATCGCAGAAATGAAGCAACTAGGTATCATCCAGCCCTCTAAATCTGCATACAACTCAAAAGTAGTGATTGTCCCCAAGAAGGATGGAACCCTGAGGTTCAGCGTCAACTACTATGACCTGAACCAAATCACGCAGACCGTAGCACCACCAGACCTTAACTTCGGACATACTCTCAGGGCTTTAGGCCAAGCCCGCATCTTCAGCAAACTGGATCATAGAAGTGGATACTGGCAGATTCCAGTAAAACCTGACTCCAGAAAATACACAGCTGTCACTGCCTCAGATGGAGAAAAATGGGAATTCACCGTCATGCCTTTTGGCCTCAAAAAACGCTCCAGCTACTTTCCAGAGAATGATGTCTGCAGTAGTCTTTACAGGGTACATTGGCAAATTCTGTCATTCCTACCTGGTTGATGTCATCATATTCTCAAACACATGGGAAGAACACCTATACCACCTGCAACTGGTTCTTGAACGCTTCGAACTACACCAACTTACCTGCAGGCTGGGCAAATGCCACTTTGGTGAAACCGAAGTCGATTTCTTAGGGCACCGCATAACTCGTACTGGCAACTTCACCCAAGAGGAAAAAGTCCGTGAAATCCAAGAAGCAAACTTACCGAAGAATGAGAAGCAGTTAAGGAGGTCCTTGGGATTATGTAATTGGCTCAGAGATTACATACCCGGTGCTGCCAGCCTCCTTAAACCACTGAACGACCTCCTACAGGGGAATAAAGATTGGAAGTGGACTACGGAAGCCGACCGAGCCTTTCCAGCCATAAAAGCTGCCTTCCAGTCACCACCAGCACTGCATCGCCCAACACCGGGAGAGCCGCTAATCTTACAAACGGATGCTAGCAATAAAGGCCTCGGAGCAGTACTATACCAACAGGGCGAGAATGGAACCAAGAAAGTGATCGCGTAAGCAAGTACCCTACTGACTGGTCCAGAAATATGCTACTATAGCAATGAGCAAGAATGCCTGGCCGTCATACGGGGGGGAAAGAAATTTCGCTACTACTTGGAAGATGCCCCATTCATCCTTCGCACAGATAACAGGGCCCTCGCATGGCTGCACAAAGTTAGCGCCACCAAGTCAAAGCTAGGAAGATGGGCGCTTTTATTGCAGGAATTCAACTTTACTGTAGAACACTGCCCAGGTAGCACCAAAGACCTGCCTCATGCCTTATCCAGAGCACCGAACTACCAACCTAATGACTTGCCACGAGAAGACTGGGACCGGACTATACCACCACATCTGCCGCCCAACCCTGCGCTTCAAGACGAGGTCATAATTCAAACTCTAACAGCTGCTGTTGACAGAGAAAACTTCGCCAAAGCACAACAGCAAGATCCAGACATCCCCAAGCTGTTGTAAGCTGTACCGCAGCATTACAAAGAGGAAGGAGGATATGTATGGGCCAGTGACGATGCCCATACGTCAACCTGGAAACTCTGGGTGCCACCTGTAATAAGGGCGGATTTCTGTCACCATTACCACGACCATCTACATTCTGGCCACCCCGGAGCAACCGAGACCTTAAGGGCTATCTGAGAGAGGTTCGCATGGAGAGGGATTAGGCGAGATGTGCAAGACTACGTCTCCCAGTGCCTGAAGTGTGCTACGACTAAGTCCCATGGCTCCACATGATCAGTACCGAAACCTCGTAGGCTGACATCGCCATGGAGCACCATAGCCGTTGATCTGATGGGACCATACCCAACATCCCATAGACGCAAATGCTATCTTCTCATCATCACTGACTTCTTCTCCAGATGGGTTGAGACCTATCGGCTGCCAAATGCTGAGGCCAAAACCATTATCCGAAAGATGGACGAAGAGTTCTTTCCCAGATTGGGTTTTCCAAAGGCAGTGCTCACAGACAACGGAGTGCAGTTCTGAGGAGGGCAATGGAATACAGCTACGAAGCGATGGGGAACTGAAGCCTGGACAACACCCAGTTACCATCCCCAAAGCAACCTGACTGAGAGGAGAAATCAAGAGATCCAGAAGAGTTTGAGACTACGTATGGACCAGGACCACCAAAACTGGGACCAATACATCCCTGAGATACTCTTTAATCTTTGACGTCGCCATAACGAAGCCATGGGAGCCTCACCAAGCGAGCTCTTATTTGGCCACGGCATCCGACGGCCTAAGGACTGGGAATGGGAAGAAGATCCCACTGACATCCCAACAGCCGAGCACCTACGCAGAAATTCAGTCCGCAGGAGAGAAAAAGCTGCGCACTCTCAGCAACAGTACGTCCAGCAAAAATCACCACAAAATACAAGGAAACCTGCTCCAAGAATACCTGGCAGTGGGTACGTGTATACCAAAAGCCATGCACTCAGCAATAAGGCAGCACACTTCCATGCAGGATTCTATCTAGAATGGGAAGGTCATAACAAGATAGTGGAAACTCGAGGAAACACCTATTGGCTTCAAGATAACTAGGGCAACATAACCAAAACAAATACGGCAGGCACAAACCCCGCACCTCCGCCATCCAGTTCTTCAAGAAACGAGGCAGTAGCACCTCCAGCTCCATTCCACGAAACAGAAGGAGTAGCAGTCGAGCCTCATACGCGTCATACATTGACAGAGAATCGAGCCTGCAACCTTCCAACTCCTAGCGAGCACAATTACCAGACGGTAGAGGACAAGCCACCTTCCACACCCTCATGCGTCGAGCCACAGGAATTTCAGGCAGCAGCCCCTTCCCTCACTGGGACACCACCAGTCTGCCCGTGGCTGGTCATCATGGCAACCTCCGAGAAGGCCGCGCCCACCTCAACGAGTCCGTCAGTCTACAAGGAGAGTGCACCGGTCGCAGTGCACTCCCCTCCTCCGACCGCCTCTAAGTACCTCCTGCCGCAGCGCAGGGTACAGCCGTGGAGGGGTTGTAGGGGAGACCCGTCTTCACAGCAGGGCTGCTACAGCGAGACTTCGAGTCGCCGCCACAGCATGTGAGACAACTTCCTCAGAAAGACTCTGTGTGTAGAGGTTTTCCTTCCAACCTCTACACCCGCTCAAAGAAACTCCCTCCTGGAGTTGCCCCTCCTTAAGTGCTACGCCAAGTCAAACCCAAAGACAGTGAAGTGGGTAGCTTAGCCTTGAGTTGGGTTTGCATTGTGTTAAGGTTAGTCTAGTAAGTGTTCCAAGTCCCCAAAAGTGTTGAAAGCAGAGCACTCCCTTAACCACATGCATACATGCCTCAACAATACAGTGCTACGTTATGCAAGAAATAAGGCCAGTGTACAGTACAGAGCAATTGAGTATGATTGTATCAGGGTTATATGTGTTTTTCAAATCTCTAAGCCCCAATACGCTCAAATGAGTTGAAGAGCATCACCGTAGGTTTGAAACCAACACCTCCCCTAAGAAGGCTCTATACGCTCCCCAGCGAGCTGAAACCTTCGTGACCTTTGAAACAGAAGACCTCTAGGTTTGTATTCTTGACGTTAGCAGACTCCTCAGTAAACTAAGTATCTTTTATTGTATTAAGAAATATTTTGCTTACCCTAGTGTAAACTTACATTCTTTGTATTATGCATGCCATAATACCTTCCCACGAATTGATTTTACATGCTAAAAGCAAATGAATACATAAAAGACATTTGGACTGAACGAGAGAGAGAAACGAACAAATGAAACTCAAAGCATTGTTGTGTTATGTTTTAAGCAAAACCTGTAAATAACTGTATATTAAAAAGTTATCCCCGTTTACCAAAGAGCTAATCATGTTGCGTTGTTACAGGATTACCTTTCTTGTAAGTGTACCTCCCGACATTTTGTGCCAAGCCAAGTTGAATTAATGGAAGTATATATGTACAAAAGTAATAGATCCCGCAAAGTTTTTTACGAACACTCTCTCCCCCAAGGATTAGCTAGTTTGTTTGGGAGACTGTTCAATACGTCTCTTAGGTACAGCGCACATGCACTAGGCTCAGGACTTCTCCAAAATACGGGCTGGGCGAGAGGAAGATCTCCATAACATCTAAGAAGCAGAAGGAAGGATGCAAGCAGAAGTTCACTGAAGGCAACCCGTCGGCCGAGAAAAAGGCAGGGGGGAATTGACGCATGATGCGCAGCATCGTTTTGTGGTTCCCAGCTTCCGCCTTGCCTTAAGCCAATTACATACTCCTTCTCCCACAGCTTGTCCCATCTCTCCCTGCTATCCCGCACATGTTCTGTGCATTCCGCACTAGGTAGCACCCTAAATATTTCCAGTGTGTCCATCCTCCGTTAGTCCTTTCACGACCTTGTCCGAGGCAGTTAGGATGGCATTGTTGGATAAGCGGCACGCTGCCTGGATACACGCTACCCGCAGCACACACAACTGAGCTCAAAAGGGAGGGTTACGACCTCTACAAGCAACCCCTGCCGCCAGCCGCCTCAGGCGCGCGTCGAACCAGCGCACTCCTGCCTCCATGACGCCCGGCCAATCAAGAGCTCACTTATCATTTTCATGTCGTTCGGTGTGTGTATAAAAGACGCAACTTTTGCTGAGACAGACCAGTGTTCCTGGGTCGTCGAGATCAACACTCCTGCGCTCAAGCCGAGTGGTTCTCAAGCAGTGTTCCTGCCGACAGGCACTAGTAAGTCTAGCGCCTCGCTGCGCCGGCCGAGACTTCACAGCTTATTTCTGCTAGTTGTTATTATAACTTTTTCTCGTCGGGAAGAAGAGGGTTCTAACATCCGCTGCCCTTCGACGGATCGTGTCCGCGAGAAGTCGCTTGTCGCATGAGAGAAAAAGCCAGAATCAGCCTCTACACAAGCCAGCAAAGACGAGCCTACGTTGACAGTATTGGCCTCCCTCTGGCTCTAGTGCTTTTAATTGCTGCTTTCCGCCGCCTCCCGGCATAACGACTTGGCACAGGGGGGTTTTTATTGTTCTTTCGAGCAATAAAAGCACAGTTAAACGGACCTTCCCTTTTGTCTACTCTAGCTTTCGCTCCCTGTTCCTTTGTGTTACCCACTCCCAATTCTTTTCTCTTCTAGTATACTGCAGGTTGGGTCTGTAAAGTAAGTATACTCGGAGACTGGAAGCTTACTCTTGTTCTGGGAGACTGTCGCCCCGTCTATCTACTACGTCCGCGGCTTCTCGTCAGCGGTGGGACAGCACTACGCTGGGCAGGTCTCTCAGAAAGGACGTTCGCCTCACCGGCATCTGCCATTCACGCCTAACCAGAAGCCAGAAATCGTGGTTTGCCGTGGGGAGCCCGAGTTCCGTGCGGGAAACAGCAGCTGGGACAGCTGCCATGCTTTGCATTGGACTCAATAGGTCCTCAACGTTCCCCACGAATGTCTTGTTTTTTTTTGCTTAACCTGATTGGCCTTTTGAGCCCTTTAGTTGTTGACGTAGATACTTTGGACACCTACTCTCTTTTTTTCAAGAAACATATTTCACTTTACTCCAAAGGTAATCTTATCCAAGGTATGACCAAGCATAGGGCAGGCAAAAGACAGGCCGCTCGTGCCAAACTAGCGGAGTCAGTGAAGGAGGTACTGGCCACACCAAATCCATACGCAGAGTTCTACTCGGTACAGAAGGACGTGGCAGCAGCGGAGCGTCGAGGAGAGACTGTAGAGGGTGTCATCCTGCTAATCAGGTCTCTGAAGGTGCCACTGCTCCTCGAACCCCTTCCTGACACCCCTCCCAAATCAGTCCCGTCACCCTCACGCCCCGCTACTTCCTCTCATGTCAAAGCCCTCACCTTCTTTTCCGGGAATCCTTCTCGCCAAAGAGTCCCAATTACTGTAGTTCCTACACCACCTTGCCCGACGAGGACTAGAACCAAGCCTACGCTGCGACCCCCAGCACCGAGACCTCCAGTTTGTGGCTTCACTCCTACAGCTCGCCCGGGCAAACAGTAACAATAGAGAATAGGGTAATCAGCTACCTTTTCCGATGCCCCGGGTTAGTCCACGTCCTAGTCTCCAGCTAACCCAGAAGTAGACCCATCGTTGGGTGGGAAGGATTTGTCGACTTTCTCCCAACGTTTCTACTTCCCGACCCCCAATACGTGGGGCATCAAACTTATTCGACATTCATTTCTAGACTATTACTGAATCAAATGGACTGTATTGTAACGGGTGCGTGTCGTCTTCTTCGTGTTGTTAGTTGTTTATATTTATATAGATGTTGGAAGTTACGACGTCCCTGTTTGCGGCGCTAAAATGTGACGGGTGTCCTCCGTCTACGTCGCCGATGTAGTTGTTGATTCCGGGACGTAACTCTCCCCCCGTTGCTATTGCTAGTAGTTAGCAGGCAAAATTGGCAAAACACATGGAGCTGATGCAGAGGCGGTGTCTATTATCTATTATGTTGATGCCCGGATAGCAGTGAGGTTAGTCCGAAACGGATTAAAAAAATAATAATATGAAAATTATATCGGCATCTTTTTTATTTAACCTTTCTTTTGATACACTTTAACGAACAAAGGCAATTCTTAAAGCGAGTGCTCGCCCAGAGTTAGTTGAGGTGACTTTTCTATCTAAGTATTATGACTTGCCGCTTCCCTCCGTAATAGTACTTGGTCCGGCACTTTATCTACCTTAGTTCTGACTACGCGGTTACCAATACCTACTTCTGGTTACATTACTACAAAATGAAAAGGCAGAATGCCAATAAAAGGAGAGACAAACAAAAAGACTGATCTCTTCTAACAAATCTGTCCTCTAGGCTTCACAGCCCCTCTACCACGTCTAACACGTCCTCTTCCTGCCGCCATGATGCCCCAACTAATAACCTCCCGGGCGAACACTCTGACTTACTCGGCCGAGCGGCGGAGGGATACATCAGGATCCAACTTGCCTAAAAAGCTGGTTAATTGACGTTTATAACCTAAAAATTGTACGTAACATAGATTCTGATAAATTTACAAAGCATTTTATTTCATAATACCAGCTAAATATTCATTAGTTTATTTATTGGGGAGGTGCAGCGTCATCAATCTGTCACGGATCACCACCTTTACGGAGTTTTGCGCCAGACACTACCACCAACGTCGATCGAGAAACGCCCGGCAGAGCTCGTCGCATTCCAGCACGTCCCTGTACGTGCCTCCAGGCGAGTGAACTCTGACCTGCCTGCCTGATAAATCCGTCCAAGCACAGGCTAGCTCAGAGCTTATTTGAAATTTTAAAAGCCAGCACTTCTATGTACGTGCTTCCAAGCAAGAGAACTACGACTAGCCTGCCGCATAAATCCCATTCCAGGAGAAGCAAGCTAAGAGGCTACTTGAAATTTAAAAAATCCAAACAAGGCAAAATATAAGAAAAGTTTACTTAGAAAAGTTGCTTGAAATTAAATTAGCTTTAAATTGAATCCAAACACGACATAAATCCGATAAAATTGACACGTAAAATTAAATACTTTTCTCTTGCTTTAAAGTTAAATTTTAAATAGACTTTTAATGTTAATTTCTCTATTAGCATCCCCAATTAATAGGTTGGATCCTGCAGTATACATCCTTATCCCTTGTTAAGTTGGCCTACTTAATTTGTTATAAACAACAGGAAAAATAACATATTAAGACAAAAAAATTGAAATTACTGTATGATAAGAGGCCAAGTAAGTGCTACGTGCCAGTGCACGTCACAACCCCCCACTTAACACACAATGGTTTTTCCCAAGGGACAAACCATAAGTGTTAAGTACACTCTTCGTATAACAGCTCACTACAATTATGGTTCTATATGCATTCCAATGTTTTACATAAGTTACATTACAATGTTTCATTATAACAATGATTACTTAAGTTTTATAAACTATACTACATCAATGAATACACATGGGCACTTGGGCAAATCACTCTTACTAGCATACTCTACAATATTACAAACTTGCTGTTTTCATAACCTCTAAAACACCACCACACATTAAAATTTATCCAAATACAGTATACATAATTTTCTTTTACTCCACTACTGAGCATGAAATATTTATTTAGCACCATAGCATATAATATACATAATGTAAACAGTAAAAAAAAATCAATTGAAAAATATACCTTTTAAATTTATGCATAGAATTGTGGCAGCACACTGTTGTTGCACCCTTAATTTAAAATATGACCAAAATACTTTAGATACTCTGCGAACATTACTTTTCTTAATACAAATATATCACAACCCATACACTTGGTTGGCTTTGTAAACTTCAGTTGATTACAGGAAGTCTGAACCATCACTTTCATCACTCCTACAAAAATATGGTACACTCCTTTGGAACGACGGCGAGAATGACCTAAACACTGGGTACACTCCATTGAACCAACGACGAAGGTGCCCCAAAAACCAACAAATATATCACCACACAATAAACAACTTTTTCACATAACCCTTCTCAGCATAATACCCTTCCTTTTACAGCACTTCCCTTTTACATCAAGTTAACAGCCATCAACGGCCACGAGATGGTAAACAACACAAAAAATACAAACAGACCAAGCTTTTACAACAAACATTGTTCCTTTGCCAAACCAAAACACATCAAATAAACCCTTGGGTGTCCTAGCCTGTTGCTACAAGTCGAGCAGTATAAACTGAAAAGTTGCCGCAAATTCATGAATATGTTAGGTCACTCATTGTTATTTATCTTTTATGATTCTACATGATAAAAAGTCTATAATTAGATCCATGTTCACAATATTCAACAAATTTATAAATGAACAAGTTACAACACTATCATGCTCAGTCATGATCACTTTAAATGGAATTTAATTCACTTAAAACCTTAATATTAATTCAAATTATAATAAACAAATATCATCATTAATGTAATTTATTACAGAACTCCAAACAGCAATTCACAAGAAACAAGAGTAGCAAAGTACTTTGTAAATTAGCTTGTGTATCAAAGACAAGTGTGGTATTTTCTTGGTGGTGTTTTCAAGGTTCAAAATAATAATGTGCTAACAAATTTTAAAATACAATGCCATTCCATCTCTGTTGTCACCTCAACTCTACAATGGTTACATCTCACTTGTGCGTAAGTATGTATATTGATTCTTCACTAAACATTTTTTGTACCCAATACATTTCACAAAGAAAATAGAACATTTAAGCTGTAATTTTACTAAGTCAAGGCATACTTTATGGCACCACAACAACACTAAAAAAAAAATACCATTTTAAGAGCAATCAAAGCCAGTTTAGCATACACTTTTATAAAGGTAATTTACCTCCAAGGTACACAAGGTACACATTTCATAACAAATTTAACTGACACCATCAATACTTCAACTACTTATTATGATCAACCCTGAGAAGAACACTAATAATACCAAATGACTTTACCACTAATACCGTTGCTTTACTTGTTCAAATTAACCATATTCACCATCACAAATTTCCAAAAAAGAAAATAAAATAAACTGAAGATGCAATTGATTTATAGCAGCACCCAAATTTTCACTTCACATTATCACCTTAATCACACTTGTAATCATTAAGTTTTTTTTTTTTTAACAAACTTCCAAAACAAAGCATATAATTACCCATTACTCATTAAATTTCAAATGTACTGGGAGGCTGCACCATAACCTCTTACCACTCAAACACCATTACTACTTCGCAAATTCATACAGCAACATATACTCTATAATTACTTAAGGCGTACCTATTTGCACAACGACGAGGCACCCTTCCAACAATTATAAAACAAATACCTGCCTATTTGCACCATGACGAGACCACAACCACAATAAAACAAATATATGCCTATTTGCACCACGAGGCCAAATTCAACACAGGGCCAACCTTGTTTGCTCCACGACGAAGGCTCCCGAATCACCATAACATAACCTCACAATATTGACGCTTCTTACTCAACACATGATTCATACCTCCATTCACACACCTTCTCCCACTACAACCATTTCCTCCTTCCATTACTCCTTTGCAGCACTCCTCTTTATATTGTCAGGAGGTTGGGTCACAGAAAATAAATAATGTAAAAATAATAGTGGTGAAACAGTTAAACATGTGGAGTGTCGTGTTGATAGTTATTTTATTTACCTTGATTGTTTTGTAGCTAAAGTATTGACTGTAAAATGGGGGATGAAAGTATATCTGAATTATTAAGCTATGCAAGCCTACGAGGTGGAAATCAAATAAACATCACTAGTAAATAAAACAAGCATTTGACTGAAACATAACGATAAGCAATAAAGATTAATAAACTCTGTAATTATTAAAACATCACAGGGGGGTATACATACGGTACGTAGCTCCTTAAGTAAAATAAAAACAAACATTTTTAAAGATAGAATTTCCACCTTGTAGCCTAGCTACAATCATAAAGTATTAATGTATGGTAGAGCACAACAAACTAACTGAAACAAAATAATAACTCAGCTTGGCAAACTATCTATTGCGAGGGGTACAGAAGATCAAAACATAGACTAACGTCCCAATACGGGTCGCGTCTCCTACCTTGCCTTGTGCATGTGCTTGTCATCCATAGTCATCTATTATTATTAAAATAAATATTTAAATCAAGATACACGTTCTGCAATTAGGGGCTATCAATTAATGTTAAAGGAGACTACAGTTTGAATATTTGAGATGAAAGAGTGAATTTAAATACTGGAGTTTATTTCAAAAGATTAAAATAAAATGTTATACAAAAACAAATATTACATTAATGAAAATAAAATTGTACAATTTGGAAAAAGATTAGTTATTTAAATGTGATGAACTGTGACCAGATATTACATTAAGAAATTATTCTAAACAGTAAAGTGGTTTCTGGCATTACAAAACAATCCCAAAGTTATTACATTACTTTGAAAACATTTAATAAAAAGGCAGTTGCACTGGCCAACAACAAATAACCGCGTCAACGTATCCACGACTATTCATCAAATACCGAACACGAAATCTAAAGGGGAAATAATTATAATTAATAATAAAATAATAACATGAAGGAATACTTATCATTTAGATGTTCCTGTCCAGCGAAGTCTCATCCATCTCAGGGCTACGAAGTCTTCTTATCCCGAAATAAATAAACGATTAACCGAAATTAGAATTAATAGTAATAATAAAAGAAACTAACAAACTAAACTTTACTCAAACTCCTGCCATCTCGCAGCCCGAGCCCTTAGGCTTACGCCTCGCCCATCGGGGCATCTCCATGTCCGCCTAAGTCCAAAAAAAGAGAGAGATCAAAAAAGAGAGCGACATCAAAAGAGCCAGAAAAGAGCAAAAGCGCGCAAAAGAAAGCCAAAAAGAAGAGATAAGCAAAAGCGAGTGCCAAAACACAGCCGGCAGATATTTATAACTACTGGTTGCGCCGTCGAGAACCTTCCATGATTAACCTTCCTGAAATGGTCAGCAGCGACCATTCCAGATCGGCGCAACATCTACCTTCTCTGTCCCACAGGGCATTCACTCGTCAGCGACGTTTGACGTCACGGGCGGGGGAACTGTCTGAGAGCGGAATGACAGAAATGTGCTGTAGTGCACTTCTAGGCCGTACGTCTGCCCTACTAACAGCTGGTAATGTGGGAAAGGGGAGCGGGGGAGTGTTGACAGAGGCGTCCAGTGCCCCCAGAAGGCCGCCGCAATCCGAAGGTACCAGAAGGACCCACAGCATACGACCGCCGGCGACACCGAAACGTCCCCCACCTACCTACAACCTAACACAAGGCCATCGGCCTACACACACTACCAGGACACTGTCTGCAATGGAATTCACTAGCACTGCAGTCCAACAAACTCTGCAGGCTACCAGGAACAGTGAACTACAAAAATTCTACCTGAAAGACTGTGTAAGAACACTCTAGATTTCCACAATACTAACTGTAAAGCAAAGACTTCCCAAAAACTCTATTCTCTTTAAAATTACAAACCAAAATAACTTCACCACCTGTTTCGAGTATGGATGAGGGGGAAAAAAAAGCCCGAAAATTAGCGTCGTGACAATATTTTACTAATTTAATAAAGCTCACCAATCTATTAACCAGTTTCTAACCTCAAATCAAAACATTAACTCCTTTGACCTCTTCCCATTACAATAATTGTCTATACTGCCCTACATTCACCACATTTTGACTCTGAAACTTAACCACAACATTTGTTTATACTGCTGCTACACCACAAGTAACTTACAGGTAAGTTAATAATTTTAAAATTTAATTTCTCAAATAATAATTGTTATTTTCTCCACTGCTTTATTCACTTATGCTAAATTAAACTCTGCTTATACACATTACACCAACTTCAGTATTTGTTTACCATAGCTTTAATGACTTTTCAAACCTCTCTAAGACTCCATAATAAACCTCAGGGTTAACCAATGTCAAGAAATTTCTAATTATGTACATATATATTACCAGAATTTTATTTAAAAATTTTAACATTTCAGTTACTTCTACCTTGCCCACAAGGTGAAAAACTAGATAAACAACCTTACTCAAACTTCACAAAAATCAATACTATTCATGTACTGAAGGTACCTAATCACATCATGTTGTCAACAGCCTAGTGGTGCCATACCCACACAATACTTTTAATTAACTTGTAAAATGTTTTCATTAATATCTTTAGAAATACAGACAAGTCCTTTTTACCCTGTTGAATAGGTCCCTCACTGGACACACACCTCTTGCTCCTCTGAGCACAACACAGGGTACACACTGTCAACCCTACCCTTGATCTTCACCTTTCCTCGTGTCCACTCCTGCACCCCCCATCTCTCAACACATCTCTACACCCCCAGTTCCTCCTGGCCTGTAAACACATTACTCAGGTGCCATTCCTGCACCCCCCACTGTTCTACCTCTCTCTCCTCAATCACGCCATCACTCCTTTTCTCTGTCCCTCAGAATGCTCTGTCCATCTCCCATTTCTGTAGTCTCACCCCCCCCCCCCC